>MQRK01169208.1:0-14750 GCA_001938485.1 Girardia tigrina
GGAGCAATAAAAAGGCCCTTAGCAACGGTTGCCATGGTAACGGTCACCTAGTAACCGAGATCAGGTTACTGGCCCTTAGCAACGGGGTGTTCGGAACCGTTGCTAGGGTGTTCGGAACCATTGAGGCCTAGGCTAGGGTGATCGGAACAGTTGCCATGGTAACGGTAACCTCCCGTGGGACATCCCGACCTTAACTAAGGTGTTCGCGACCGTTGCCATGGTAACCGCGACCGTTTCTAAGGTAATCGCGACCGTTGCTATGGTAACCGCGACCGTTGCCATGGTAACCGCGACCGTTGCTATGGTATTCCCGACCGTTGCCATGGTAACCACGATAACCCATATCGTTGCTATGGTTACCAGCAGGGGGGGGGTGTAGGCCGAATGCCCATTTTCTCCCTCCATTTATATAAAAATTACATATATACAATAATAACATTACACTGTTCAATAAAAGTTATATAAAAATAACATAAACGACATATTTGTCAGATGGAGTAAGTACATTACCTCATGGATATTATCTTTTGTGAATGATATACTTGTAAATATTGTACATATGTTAATAAATGTTTGTTGAAAATACTTGTCTTTATTCATAAACTTGTAAAAAACAACTTTTGTTATATATAACATATAAAATATATAAGATATGAAATAATATATAAGATATTCAACTGTATATCACGTTGAAATTATGAATGCAATTTGTTAACATGATGAATGCAATTTGTTGACATAATGAATGCAATACGTTGACATGATGGATGCAATAAATTAACATGATATCTCCTTGGATACAGCCATGTTTTGAATGGTTGATATGATTACATAGTATAATATCATTTTATTTATAATATATATATATATATATATATATATATACATAATGTAATATAATTATAATATATTACTATTATATTACTATTATAATATATTAGGATCGGAAATCAGAGATATGTTATAGTAAAATGCAGGGGCGTCCGAGCTTTACAGTGGAAATTCATGGGAAACAGTGGGAGTGTTTGTTGGATACAGGAGCAGGTGTTAATGTTATGAGTAACAAGTATTATCAAGATTTGAATAATTTGGTGTTAGAAAATGCGATATCAACTTGAGAGGTGCCAACGATGGAAAATTGAAGGTATTGGGTAAAATAGAGGTAGAAGTAGATATATGTCAAACGAGGAAAGCAGTACCATTTATTGTTGTGGAGAGTGTGGTTCCGGAACTGATAGGAGGCATAGTATTCATGAACATTTTCGGTTATTCCATGCAAAGGAACGAAACTCAAGACAATAATGTATCAAGGGAAGCACATGGAAGTGTGTGTAACATCGAGGCAAAATTCGGCAGGGTGATAAGGCCAGGAGAGAGATTAAAAAGAGCGTTAGATTACATAGGTAAAGTAGATTTAAAACTATTAGAGGTCATTCAGAATCAGGCAGAAGTATTCATGGCTGACAAATGGGATATCGGATGTACCAGTTTAGCAAAACATCATATTAAGACGAATGGAGAGCCAATTAATTTAAAACCTTTTCGTCACCAATGCATCTCGAAGAGAAAATCAGGGAGACTATAAAAAATTTGTATGATAATAATATCATTCGGAAGTGTAATTCACCTTGGAACACACCACTAATGTGTGTGTGGAAAAAAGAGAAGAAAGATATTCGTATCTGTTTGGATTTTAGGCGTTTAAATGCAATAACGGAGAGACAAGCTTTTCCGATGCCCAATGTTGATGAGATGTTGGATGCTTTAAGAGGTGCAAAGTATTTTAGCTCAATTGACCTTGGAAATGCTTATTATCAGGTTGAGCTGAACGAAGAATCTCAGGAGAAAACGGGCCTTTTCTACAAAGCAAGGACAGTATTGTTTTACTCGTATGCCGTTTGGTATAGCGGCTGCGCCGGGAACTTTCCAAGAGATGATGACAAAGGTAGTCGGAGGAATCAAGGGTACCACTGTATACTTAGATGATATACATAAAAGATCGTGAGCGACACTATATTGTTTTGAATCAAGTTTTAGATAATATTCGGAAAGCAAGATTGTGGGTGAACCCAGAAAAATGTCAATAATTGAAACGGGAAATCAAATTCCTTGGACATATAGTTAACGAAGACGGTGTTAAAACGGACCCTTCTAAGATTGAAGCAATTAGAACGTTTGGGAAACCAAAGTATGTTAAAAACTTATGCAGTTTTTTGGGCATTTGTAACTATTATCGACGATTTATAAAAGAGTATTAGAACAACTATGCGGATCGAATAACAATAAAAAAACTGAATTGGACAAGCGAGCTAGAGTTAGCATTCGAAGAGATGAAGAATGCATTAATGAGAAGCCCGGTTTTGTGTTTTCAAGACATGAAAAGTGATTTTATTCTATATATAGATGCTAGTTTCGATACGATTGGAGCCGTGTTAGCACAGAGGGACGATCAAGGAAAAGAAAGAGTTGTAGCTTATGGGTCGCGATCAATGAATAGCCACGAGAAGGGTTATTGTGTTACAAGAAAAGAATTGCTTGCCATGTATTATTTTTGTAACCATTATAGACATTTTTTGTATGGTAAACGGTTTACTTTGCGTACCGACCATAAAGCAATCACGTTTATGCTGAACACTAAAAAACCAATTACATCGCAGTTTCAAACGTGGATTAACTATCTGAGCAGTCTGGATATGAAGTTAGAATTTCGAAAAGGATCTTTGCACACGAATGCTGATATGCTTTCAAGGATGAATTATGATATGTGTACTCAATGTTTGATGCAACACGAGGAAGCTAAGGAAGAAAAAATCAAGACGCGTGCACTGGATGTTGTATCAGAAGATGAAACCACAAAGCCACTTGAAGATATTATCTGGGAAACCCATCGGATGTTGGCACACGTGGGTGCAAGAAAAGTTGAGTATTATTTGAGAGACTCTAAGGATTTTGACAAGTTGAAAGGTAAGATCAAAGAGATTATACGCAGTTGTGAATCATGCCAAAAGTATAAAACATATACGGCAAAAACAAAAGAGAACACGATAAAAATAGAAGCTGCCGAGGTTTTTGAATGTATTTATGTGGATATTTGTGGACCGTTGAAGGACACTTCTGGGAAAAAGAAATATATTCTAGGTATCATTAATCAGTTCAGTAAATACATTCCGTACAGTGAGAGAATTGATAAATAATACATTGCATGAAAGAAAAAGTTCCGACTGGGCAGAGATTCTACCGGAGATCGAGTTCTCATTAAATGCCACATTACAGACGACTATCGAGATGAGTTCAGCTGAAATCATTTTCGGAAGACGCATTAGCAGGGAGAAATGGGATGGAAAAAATAGCAAGACATTTCAATATGAGCGGGACCAGGAGCCTATCACGCGAAGACAATTCTTCCCAGGAGATGATGTTTTGGTAAAAGTAGAATCTCGAACAAAAGATCAAGGGAGATACGACGGGCCATATAACGTAGTTCGAAAAGTACATGATAGAAGATATGTTCTTGAAGATATGTCTGGTAAAATATGTGAAAGAAATGTGGAGAAAATTAAAAAAATTCTTGCGTGCGGGGGTGTAAGAGAGTGTTGTTGTTAATTTTTTAATTTTCAGGAATAAGAATTTTGGTTTTTAAAAAATTTCGAATTATAATCGAAATTAAAAAAAAATAATAGAAAATAGAATTAAAAAAAAGAAAATAAAAAATAGAAAATTTCTTTAAATAAAAAATTTAAACTATTGTAGTAATAAATTTTGCAAGTTTTTAATTTTTTTGATTTAGAATGGAAGATAATTCCCAAACTAACAACCGGAAAAGGTTCTCAGCTACTATAAAATCGGCAAGGAGCCTCAACATTGTAATAAAACTTTTTCTATTATTCATTTTGTAAATTTATATAAATATAAATAAAGATTTGATATTATTTGTTTTTTTTATAATAAGAATATATAAATACCAGAAATCCTCAACAGTTATAATGTAAAATTTTAGAATTTCGCAAAAACAATTTATACAAATATATATGTATATACATTTAAAATTAATTTTATACATATATAAATACATGATTAACAATAGATACTAAATGCGTTTAAAAAAAGTAAAAGTACTTTAGAATAAATAAATGTATTTTAATCATTTAATTATAAATTTTAAACTCGTTCTTACAGGATTGTATAGCACACTCGTGAATGTAGAACATAACCGATATCATTATCTACACCATTTTAACTTAAAATTGTAATAAATAAAATAAAATTGTATTTCAAATAATAACTGTAAGAGAGTGTAATTATACTTCAAAAAATAAAAATTATATTTCAAAAATTAATATTGTATTTCAAAAAATAAAAATTGTATCATTTTAAATGAGGTTTTCTTCTGAAAATATTATCTTTATTTTTTATGATTTTTCAATGGTTTCTAAAGTTTGATTCCCAATTTTTATATATTGTTATAAAAAATTTTATAATATATAAATTGAATTATCTAAAGGTAAATAAATGCCTTAAGATTTTAATTAATTGATGACTATTTTTATTAATTATTTTTTAATTACTTTGCAAATATTACATTTTTTGTTGTTAAAAAAACAAATTATTGACAAAATTTTAAATATTATATTAAAAAGTAATTAATAATATTTTAAATATATTAAAAAAAACTAAATATTAAATATTTTTAAACATTATAAGACCATGAAAAATATAATATTTTCTTAAGAAAATTTGAACTAATGATTATTTTTATTGCAATAAATGTATAAATAAAATATTATTTTTTAACATTATCAACAATAAAAACATATTTTTAATTAATAATTATATTTTAATTATTTAATAAACAATTTTTTATGCGTGTAAATTGTAACTAAAAAAATAATAAATAATCCAAACAATAATACTTAATTAGCGTTTGTCAGTAATCTTTTGATTGGTGATAAAAACTTTCTCTTTTTATATTGCTGGTTGATCTTTTGTAGCTAGAAGAGGTGGTGTATTATTTTTTTAATTAAGAGTAGTTTTTTACTGGGAAAAAATTGTAAATTATTTCTTCATTACAAATAAACTTGAAAAAAGATTGCAATTCTTTATTAAAACAAATAAACGTCATTTAAAAATATATTTTATGATAATATATTTCGACAGTTTAACCGTCATCATCAGATCACTGATTATGTTCTTTTTTATTTCTTTTATATAAGAAATGACTGATTATATAATCACTTACGTAAGTCCAATCGAAAACTCTTAAAAAATTAATTTAAAGTGCTGTTTGAACATTGATTTTTGCATCACATGATCTTATCAACAATGCTTCCACATGTCAATCTCTCCCAATAATTTTTAAAATACTTGCACAAATTCTTAAAATCATTAATATTACATTTACACATTTTTTATGCCCAGCAATGTTACTCTCTCCCCCATTTTGACTGTGTTCTTGGACTCGTTTGCAGAGATGACGGACAGTCTCTCCGATGAATGTGGTATTCCACCCATTACATGTGTATTGATAAACAATGTTCGAAACAATCCTAAAGAAGTATGTGATTTATTGCAAAACTTATTCTCAACTTTAAATGACTGAGAAATAATTTTTAAATTTAAAATATTATTTGTTGATTTCAAGATCGACTTATTGTAGTGTTTAAAACCCTCGGAGTAAGGTAAGCTTAGAGTATACCCAAGTGTAAAGCAGTTTTCTATGTTTAAACTATTAATTTGTTCATTACTGATTTTTTCTTTTTCATTTATTTTATCTACAGTTTCACGAGTGAGTCTGTCTATGATGGACTTAGAGTAACCGTTACAATTCAATAACTTACTCAATGTTTCTGTTAGAAGACTTCGAGATTGAAATAAAAATTTATTCAAAAACAATAAGATCTTTCAAAAAAGAACTCAGATGAGGAGTATCATCAATATATATATATATATATATATATATATATATATATTGATTAATGCCGTCATCAAACTGGGTCAAGCATACACTCATTCATTTCACCATATACTTTATTTCGGTTATGACTTATTACAAAACAATACAAAGATCACACATAGAACATTCCATACATACATTACGCAACATTATTAGTTTTGACTATAAATCCACTTACAGCATCAGTACTTTTAATAGATTTTGAAAACGTAGAAGAAAGAGACCAAGAGCGATAACGGGTATATTAATATTTCTTCATTATTGTAAGTAGCGTTTATGCCACTTTCATTATTATCACATTCTAAAGTGCCACTTTCATTATTATCACATTCTAAAGTCATAATTTAACACCACAAAAATTTATTACTATTCACAATTCATATACTTAAACAAATTTCTTGTTACTTCAGTTATTTCGCCCAAAATTAGTTCATTAAATTTTTTCGATTAAATTTTGAAAATTTACAAAAATTTAAATCTTAAATAATCTTACATTTTTTTACAAAAATTTTACAATATTTTGATCTTAAATAATCTTATATTTTTTTTACAAAAAATTTTACAATATTAAATTTTAATTAATCTTATATTTTTTTACAAAAAATTTTACAATATTAAATCTTAATTAATCTTATCTTTTTTTACAAAGAATTTTACAATATTTAAATCTTAAATAATCTTATATTTTTTTACAAAAAAAGTTACCCTTAAATAATTTACATTTTTTTACAAAAAAAATACAAATTTTTAATGTAACCAAATTTCACATTCTTACGAAACTTAATCATAAAACTAATTAATTTAAATTTACAATAACCATTTTATTAAAAAATTATTTCTGAAAATATTAATCCGTTAATTAAAATTTATTTAGCTTATTCTATAACTTTTATTAAAATATGTTAATTGTTATTACTGTAAACATATTTTAAATAAGTATTTATTATCATATTTGTACTCTACATTGTAATTGTTAATTTATTTCTTTTAAATTTTCAAATTAAAAAAATAATAAACTATTTTGGTGAAACTTAAAACTAACCCCTCATAATTATCAAATAATATTTGGTGCTCAAATGAAATAAAAAGTTTTTATGGGTAAAACAGATCCGAGTGGAGATTCATTCTTGGCCCATTGTTGCAGGAATGGTTGGTGATAAGATGCCGAGATTCTGTTTGTTCGGTGACACTGTCAATGTTGCCAGTAGAATGGAAAGCCATGGGACGCCGGGAAGAATACACTGCAGCGACAGAAGCTATCAGTATTTCGATTGGTACACATTTCTCTGTTTGATACCAGTTCAGATTTCTTGTGAATCAAGACTACACGTTTGAAGGTCGTGGAGAGGTCGAAATCAAAGGTAAAGGTTTGATGAAAACATTTTTCTTGCTAGGAAGGACACAGTCTCACAAATGTGGTGAAAGATTTATTTTCTCCGCCGCAAACAAAGAGATTCCCCCAGAAAAGATTGTGAGAAGCCTGGAAACGGAAAGCTACGCGACACCGAAGCAGGCTCTGTGATCCAATACACGCAACCTATTCGGAGTGTGTTTTGTGCTTTAGTGGGAGAAAATAGATAACGACTTATGCCTTGTTGCAGACTTGAATGTTTTGTTTTGTGGTGTGCACTGAGAAATACAATGATACAATACAATACATTTATGTTACTTGTTTCGATGAAAGCCTTATTGAGGTGTGATGTATGGATTGGGGCCATATCGTGTTAGAAGAGCATATCGGCAATTTCTGGGAGGAATATAAGCAGTTCATGTTCAAGAATTGCTCGATACTCCATGGAATTCATGTTGTTGGTAAACTTGATCAATGGGCCAGTACAATTGACTGTGAAGTAACTCCAAAACATTATGGAGCCGCCGCCGTACTTGACTGTTGAAAGAATACAATCATGATGGAATCGTTCTTCACTGAAATTTCACCATAAACTTAGTCATGGAATTGTGTAGCGCCAGTGAAGAAGCAGAGGAAATGAGAATTTCGCCAAATTTAGTTCCAACTACCAGAAAGAGAAAGCATTGGCAAGTTACAACTCAATGACAATGCAAGACACTTCAGCGTTGTCGTTTGTGTCGACGATTCACATGCGAGAAATGTAAAGGAGCCAGAATTAGCTGAATATCTGACTTGATTTGTCTTATTATTTTTATCTTTTTTTCATTGCACTACTTTCTCTTAATTACTACCGTGTTCAATTTCATTAAAAATGCTTTTTCAACATTTTGCATTGAAAACTTGTCGCATTACTATTGGTCAAAAATGACCCATCCGTCCTTTTACGTAGTTTCAAATTGCTGCTCTTCTTGTGTTAAGTCCTACATCTAAACATGACTCATTTAATATATGCAAGTTTTTTTATGAATATGGGAAAAATGAAGATTCAACATACAAGCCCCCGGCGTCCCCGTTACAATGGAAACAGTGACCATGACAATATTCGCGGATACCATAGGAACGGTCACGATTACCCTAGCAACGCATCTGATTGGTTCCTAGAAACGGTTCTGATTTTCATAGCAACTGTTCAAAATTTCCTAAGCTGCGGTTCCAATGACTAAGTAATTATAAAAATCACCTAAAAAACCATGAAGTTCACCTTAACAACCATATAGATCACATAACAACTATCAAAATTACCTTATCCACCATCAAAATTAAAGAAAAAAGCGCAAAAGTGCTGATCAATACTGCACATATGCAAGTTTGCAAAATCAATAAATTCAAAATTTTACAATTTCCAGAAGTGCAAATAATTTTTATTGGTCCAATGCGTTTGGTATACTTATTGATTCTTTCTGCAACTGTGCAATTATAATTTTGATATATTTATTGGTTTTTCTAATATTATAGTTTAAACTTCATTGTGGTGTAGTGTTTCAATAGGTTTTAGAGATTGAAGGAAGTATAATATCAAAAGTATGCTGTTACACTTGGATAGAAACTCATGTTTGAATAAACAGATTCCATTTTAACATTATCGAAATGAAGGTAAAAATCAATTTTTTGTATATGTGTGCGATAAGTTCAAAATTACCTTATCAATATTCAAATTAACTTATCAACCATTAAATAAATGTTATCTTATATTATATTATTACAAATAAACTTGAAATAAGATGGCATTTTTTTAGTAAAAACAAATAAAAACCATTTAAAAATATATATTTTGTTAATATATTTCGACAGTTTAACCGTCATCATCAGATCACTGATTATATTCTTTTTTATTGCTTTTATATAAAACAGTGGTTTCCAACCAGTGGGGCGCGAAACTGTTGCAAGGGGGCATGCAGCTGTATCCAAAATAGCATTTTCAAATACAAACCAAAAAAATCGAATAGGCGTCACAAAAAATGAATCAACAATTTGTTTTTTAAAGGGGGAACACCATTTTTTTTAAAAGAGGGACGCCGATAAAAAAAGGTTGGAAACCACTGATATTTGATATTAATGATTGTGTAATCAGTGCCGTAAGTCTAATCGAAAAATTAGTTGAGAGTACTGTTTGAACATTGATTTACAGTTCCAGGTTCAGGTGTTTTTAAATAAATAAGTTCACTTGTTATTTATGCCTTTAATGAACTGATAAAATTGAATGTCTTTTTGATGATATTGTGTTGAATGATTCTAATGAGATCCTGTTCTGTTTCCTTTAAGTTATTCAAATATTCATTGACTTTATAAAGAAAGCTTCTTATTTCTTCTACTCGAGAAGATTGGTCCGCGAAATTCTGAAAAACTATGTATATCTCAGAATTAGCCGGTCTACTGGTGAAAGGTTTGACGCTTGAAATTTGGTCGAACGGAGTCAATACCAAATGAATGAGACCAACACTGAAATCCGTAAAAGTATCAAACAGTTGAGCGTGCTGCGCGTCAATGCGAACTTGGTGGCCGACAAATACGGCATCCGCGCCCTAGATCTCATCGTCAAGATCAACGAAATTACCAAGGACACGCTAACCCACTAACTATTTTCCAGCAGTATTTGTTATATGAATTTGATAAACAATAGAATTCATAAATTCTTAGCAAAAAAATCTATTGAAAATTCTATGTTTAATGTTATAAAAAAGGTTACCGGCAAATTCACCGAAAATATATATATATATATATATATATATTTAAATATATTTGTTTAAATCATCAGAAATAATTTTTTTAAAGAATTTCAAATTAATTTATGCAATGGTTTTAAATTTTATTGAATCAGAAAAGAGAATTAAGAAATTATACTTCAACGGTCATTTATATTTCAAAGAGAAACAAAACAATGAAAAAGTATATTGGAAATGTGAAAAATATCAGAAGACTAAAGGCCATGCACGAGTAATTATTTAATTATAATTATAATTATTAAAAAAACTGGAAACGATGTTTTAGTACATAATTCTGATAATCATAATCACACAGGTGATGTAGCAACCATTGAAGCTTTAAAAATCTGTGAAACAATTCGTACAAAAGGCTGAAAACACAACTGAATCTCATAATTTCATATTGTCTGATGTCATCTCCAAATCGAGCCAAGCAACAATTGGAAAACTTCCAAGTGTAAGTTGCATGAAGAGAACAATGCGAAATATCAGATTTAGAGAAAATAAAGGTCCTAATTTTCCATTCATCAAAATGATATAAAATTTCTTGAAAATTTCACTAAATTACCAAATGGTGAAGAGTTTCTATATTTTGATTCAGGACATGAAGGAAACAGGATCCTGATATTTTCAACAATAAAGAATTTTCAGCTTTTGATGAGAAGTAGTCATTGGTACGCAGATGGGACATTTAAATCGGTACCACTGTTATTTGATCAATTATATACAATACACGGCCTGGAAGAAGGTAATTCTATTCCATTAGTATACGCCATGCTACCCGACAAGTCAACCGAAATTTATAAGGCATTCTTAGAAAAAATAAAAAGTTTTAATCCTTTGAAACTACCATCATCAGTTACAATTGATTTTGAGCAACCAATGATTAAAGCTTTCAATGAAGTTTTCTCTGATACTGAACAACGTGGTTGTTTTTATTCCATTTTACCCAATGTATTATGCGTAAGATTCAGTCACATGGATTGAAGCAAAAATATGAAATAGATGCTGAATTTGCACTTAGTATGAGAATTCTAAGTGCTCTTGCATATGTTCCAGTCAACAGAGTCGAAGAAGCATTCGAAGAACTCTGTCAAAGCGATATTTTTATTCCTGATGCACAAGAAATTATTAATTACTTTGAAGATGTGTGGATTGGCCGCCATGATCGCCTACTTGAACGCCGCTTACCATATTTTTGTCATAAAATGTTGAATATTTACGAGAGAGTTAGGTAAAATGCAGCTAAAACCAATAACTCAGTTGAAGATTGGCATCGTAGATTTGAAGATCAACTAACAGCTCATCACCCTAACATTTGGAAGTTTGTTGAATGTATAAAACGCGAAAAAAGTCTAAGTTTTACGAAAATTGAACAAATGATTGCCAGACAGGATCCTGCTCCAAGGAAAAAGAAGTATCGAGATTATGCTGAAAGACTGAAGAAACTTGTTGAAAAACACGAGATCAGCCAACCTTTTTATTCCTTATTTAAGAGGTATGGGGCATAACTTTATTTATTGATTATAAAGTTTGTAATTTTAAAATAAATTTATGACTTACAAATTTCTTACTTCTGATACATTATTCTTATGTATTACTTCTTATGTGTATTTTTGAATATATGTATTTTTGAAGACAATAACATTATTTATTTGTTAATTTATGTTTCGATGAATTGTTTTTCAGTGAATTGTTTTTCAGTGAATTGTTTTTCGGTGAATTGTTTTCGGTAAATTTACCGGATATCATAAAAAAATGAGCCAGTAAAATATTTTATCCATTTATTGACAAATTTACGAAAATTTTATAATATCAAAATCAACGATATATAAAAGAACACGATAACTAATTGCACAATTTACAAAACAATTCAAAATCCATAGATGCAGTGTATCAATTCCCAGAAGTATTAACAGATTAAATTTCTTTGATTCTTATCAAAATTATATCATTAATCCATTTATTCCAAAAAATATTAAAGAAAATACCAGTTTATTCGTTAACATTCCAAATTATTTATAGTTTAACAACGACGAACAAGTAAATTCTAGTTTAACTTGTTTCTCTATCGGTTCAATAATTTTGTTTATAACTTATCAAAACAAAGATAATACTTAATCCCATGTAACTGATAAATTACATCCAACTGAGTGTCAAATCTAAATTTACTAAAATCTAAATTTTTCACGCTACATATATTCGTCTTATTGTATATACTTATTACATTAAATTTCTTTATTACTAATATATTGTTATAATTGATATTTTTTATTATCAATATTCATTATTGACGGTATTATTACAATCAAATATCCCTAGTATATCTTTCGTAATCACTAGTGGTATTTTACATATTTTTTTTGAAACAAGAACCGTAATTAACTCATTTTACTTACTATAATTTAAAATACAAACCATTAAGAGTGTATTGTATTTTGAACATTTGGTGTCAGAAGTTGGATAGATTTTTACGTATCAACCCTAGAATACTTTAACTTAAAATAATGGTCATTAACGCTAAGAATAAAGCTGTTAAGTCAATTGAAAATAAACGTTCATCATTCGTCAATCAAGGAACTAACACCCAATACACCCTCGGAAAATCTTATTTTCAATTACCTGATTTCACATTTTACAATCGTGGGTCTCATTATAAATGGTTTGACTCTTGTGTGGACTTGTGTTATTTCAACAACATTTGTAACCAAAAACAAATCTGAACTCTTTTAATCAACCGTTTGCCCATAAAAACAATAATAAGAATTAGTGACGATCTCAAAGCTCTTAGTAAATCATCGAATCAATTAACCTCCTTACGTGAAACTTTAACCGGAATTTATCAGGTAATTTACTATGCCACTCTAGAAGAATATTTCTCTGATAAGAACTTGGGTGACTGTAGACTCTCATATTTCTTACTTGACCTTAAAACAAAGCTTAGTGATTCAAAAAGCATGATTGATGAGAAATTAGTGAAGTTTTTCTTCTTCCGGGAAATACCTAATAACATAAAGGGTATATTATTATCAAATAGAGAAGCTGATTTAAACGCTTTAGGTACTCTGGTCGATAAAATCATTACCCCAAATACAAATTATGTACATGCCATCAAACATAACACCGACAACGTTCCTAGTGAAAACAAACTTGACGCTATTGATTTGTTAACTCATAAACTGGTAACTTTGGAATCGGATAATCAATTCCTGAAATTTAAATTACTAGAATACGAAAATAAATGGTATTTGAAAAATTTCAACACCCAAGATTTAGATAAAGACCAGGACTACAGATGGGGAAGGAAGGACTCCAACTTCAGGTCTCACTACTCTGAGTCGTATAGTTAGTGGTGGTTTTACCATCAAAAATATCATAAGAAAGCCATAAAGTGTGTTCCTTTTCTTTTTACGTTCTTGTAGATTGTAAAAGGAAAAAACTTATTTACAATGATCAATACCTGTTAAAAACCAGGCTTCAAACGTTTACCACATTGATCTTCTGAAAAAAAAATTATATTAAAAATTGGTACCAACTACCAAAATAACTACTTATTACAGATTTTCCGGACACTTTCTACATTCAAGAAAAATACAAAAGTGGTCTGACTATCTTTTTTATAACAAGGGTGAAGCAGATAATTACCCAAATTCTGCAACACGTTAGTATGTGAGTCAACCCTAATACCAATTAAGTTGAAATGTTACAAACCGACTAAAAGCGATATTATCACTACGATCGAGAAAAAAATTTCAAAGAATGAATAATTTACACTGCAAACTTGTAAAAAATTTAATCCAGAATTCTCAACAATATTCCAAGCAATTATCAATAGATAAGACATCAATAATCTTTATGACAAGACTTGTGATACAGAACATCACATCATTACAAACGGATTGACTGCCCATGCCAAGGTTCGTCAGTTGCCCCCAGAGAAACTCTCCGCGATCAAGAAAGAATTCAAAGATCTGTTGGAAAAGAAGATAATCTGAGTCTCGTCATCAAACTGGTCTTCAGCGTTGCTCATGAAAGAAAAGAAAGACGGGACGTGGCGCTGCTGTGGAGACTATCGACAACTGAACGCGATCACTATCAAAGACGAATATCCTTTACCTCTAATCAAGGATATTACTACCCGTCTTTGCAAAGCCAAATTTTTTAGTAAGTTTGACCTGGAGAAGGCTATCATCAACTGCCGGTCGCAATGAAAGATGTCAAGAAAACCGCAATCATAACACCATTCGGTTTATATGAATATCTAAAAATGCCTTTCAGTCTTAGGAATGCCGCGGCATCATTCCAGCGATATATGGAATCACTGATGAATGAACTAGACTTCACCGTGGTATATCTACACGACATCCTAATTGGCAGTTTCACGATTCAAGAACATCGCGCCCATTTATCGGTAGTATCAGACATTTTGAGAGATAACGGTCTACGCATCATCAAAAAAATATGTGCCTTGGGCAAATATCAGTGAATTTTCTAGGTCATACAGATCTGGCCAATACAGAGCAAAATTGACGAAATAAACTCTTTAACTGCGCCAACCAACGTTAGAATGGTTCTGAAATTTTTTAATGGCTTCAATCTTTGTTTGATCAGTTTCTATACCATTCTTACTGACAATATATCCTAAAAATTTTGTTCTTTCTGTTAGAAATTGACACTTTTCTGGGTT
>MQRK01169216.1:10935-31282 GCA_001938485.1 Girardia tigrina
ACTATGTCTCTAAACGTAAAGAAAATGTTGACTTATCTCAATTTGGGAATATGGATGAAGTACCTGTTAGTTTTGACATGCCTGGCACGAGAACAGTTGATGTAAGAGGAAAAGAGGATATCATATTAACTACAACTGGATCAGACGAAGATTTTGATGACTTTGAATAAATTTCATGTATTTCACGGTTTTTCAAGCATAATTTTTAGAATAAAAGTATCATGTATTAAAGTAAAAATTTCATGTATTACCCGCACCTATCGTATTACCCGCATCCTCGAATTTTCGGGGAAACTTACTTTTATCGTATAACCCGCGGGTTATACACAAGAAATTAGGGTAGTTAAAAATCCATTATTTCCCAATTAATTTCATTTTAAGTTTTTACTCTACAATTACAATTTGATTATGTCCGAAAATAACTTTTTAAAATTAATTAAGATATATTTTTTAATTATAAATGTTTAGAAAACTTTTGATTTTAAATATTTCCTTATTTTAGAAATTCTTTATAAAAATTAATTGTTTCAAAAATTTTAATTGTGAGCCTGTCCTTCACAATATGAAAATGTAATTTAATAATTTTTTTTTAAAAGTAATGTAATTATCGTTATAACCAGTTTGCTTTAAGATATGATGCATTTTAAGAGTATTAACAGTACATATAATGAATGATGATAAAGGCAGATTAAAGAGGATTTATCCCGTCCCGTTTGATCAGAACTGACTAAATCTTATGAAATATAATTAATTTAACCAAGTACTAAAGTAATCTTATCTTTATATTTTTAGAATATTATGTTGTTTTTACTAACAGTAATGTTGATTACCAGGGCAAGGGTCATTAACACATGGAGCTGTGTCCGTATCGCTGTCGCTACAGTATGTTCCATTATATTGAGGAAAAGGGTTGTTACATATTCTTTGCCTGGACATTGTTCCATTGTTACATGATACAGAACATTTTCCCCAATCGGACCAGTTTGACCATCCTCCATTAACTAAAACAGAAATTTACGTGTATATATTTTGTGTGACAAGACTTTATTGAGATTGAATCAATGTAAAAAACAGAAATGTCTTTTTTTGATTGAATGCAATTGGACATATGGCTCGTAGCACCCGTAATGTGGAATGTCTTTACATAGCTCGTTTGTTTAAAAACGAAGAGCACCCTCGATGAGGTTTCTCGTATCTCAAGAACTGTTTGATTTTACATACCGAATAAAATAGAAGAAGAATATTTATTTTATCTTGTTGGATGAGATCGAATTTTATGTAATCTTTCACTAGTTTCTCTAAAAGAAATACAAAATAATCCCCATTATTTTATTGTCCTGATGATTTCCCTGAAAATAATTTTTCGAAACAAGTGGCAATCAAGCAAGCAATTAAGCTACTTTTACTTCTCAATGTAAGTTTCGCCAACGTCCAAAAATATTTGTCATCGTGGCAGCATGTTTAGAATGTCTTTTATAGAATGTTTTTGGGTAAGAACTTAGAAAATCCATGACATGCTGCTGCAAATCATTGGCACAATCAAATAATTTTACTTGCAATCTTTCTTAAATTATCGTGTCACTGTATGAGTCAATTGTTGTTGTTGCCAATTATGATGTACTGATTGAGACACTGTCATGCAATCACCAGTTCATTCTTTCTTCTTTCTGTAGCTTTCTCTTTGCTTTTTTTATCAGTTGTGCATAATAATTGGAGTTGATTTTTACATATGATGCAGTGAAATTCACTTTAATTTTTCTGCAGCATTTTTTGCTCATTTCCAACTTCCACGGGTCTTTCAGACTTTTAGAAATCAAAAACACTGGTGCATTCACTTTCAAAATCTTGAATTTGTTTATAAACCATTGCCTTCCAAGGAAACTTATTCTTGAAAACGTCCTGAAATTCTGTATTACATTATTGGCTGCTTAATTTCTTCAAAAAACAAAAACTGTATTCAACTTAATCTGCAACTTTTCGACGAAATAATGAGATAGAGCAATTTATTTAAAACTTTTAAAATTTTAATTTCAAATTACTTTTAATTCATGTAAAGAGTTACCGCAAGATTGGAATAAAGTTATTTTTTCAGATTAATCTCGTTTTGATGAGCCAAAATGGAAAATCGGTCTTAAGACATTGTTCCGAGTCATTATTATCGCGTTTTAAAAAAGAAACTCTGAAATAATCAGATATTGTGATGATTTGGCCTTCTATGTCAAGGAACAGACGTGGTAATCTTCAATTTTGTAGAGGGTGCAAAGAACTCTACAAAGTCTACCGGGATATTAGGTTGGTCGAAAAATAATGGCGGTTTTGGGACACAAACTTCAAAGACGTGCAAATTCACAGAAACAAAAGTTTATTAATCAAAGTATGAACCGTTAGCATCAATACATTTTTACTAACGTGAAACAGGTTGTTTTATTTCTTCAGCATAAAATGCATCGGTTCTCGAAGAGACGAATTCTTGGAAGGCATTTTTCACGTAGTTTTTTTCACTTAGGAAGTTGTACAAATGCCTGAAAAAGTAGAAGTCCGTTTGCGAGAGGTCTGGTGAATATGGTGGATGAAGCATGGTTTCATAGCCCAACTCATTAAGCTTTTGAAGAGTCACTTTTGAAATATGAGGTCTAGCGTTATTATGAAGAAGGATTGGACTTTTTCGATTGACCAATCCCGGACAAAGGGTTTTAAATTTTTTATGCATTTCATCAATTTCATGACAGTTCCTCTCCGCTGTGATTGTTTCGCCTGGATTCAAGAAACTATGTGGATGATTCCAGCATCACACCACCAAACTGTCACCATAACCTTACGGGGTGTTAATTTCTGTTTTGGAAAGTGTTTCGGTACTTCATATTTGTCCAACCACTGTGCAGATCAACGTCGGTTATCATACAGGATCCATTTCTCATCACAGGTAACTATACGATCAAGAAATGGATCGTTTTTATTGCGAAGATGATTGGCAGAATAAATTTCATAGCGTCGGTTCTTTTGATTTTCATTCAAATCATGTGGAACCCATTTATCAAGTTTCTTGATTTTTCCAAGTTGTTTTAAATGATCCAGGACTGTTGAATGACTAATGCCCAACCCATCTGCAAGTTCTCTGATTGTTGTACGGGGATCTGTTTCCACAATTGTCCTCAAATTGTCGTTGTTCACAGCAACTGGACGACCATGACCTTCTTCATCAGAAAATTTTCGGAACCTTCGTTGCACTGTGCGCTCAGAAGCTGTTCCCTTGCCAAACGCTTTATTGATATTGCGAGCCGTTTCTACTGCTTTACGACCCAGTTTAAATTTGTACAAGAAAATTGCTCAAATTTTAATTTTTCCATTATTAATTTAGCACCGTAAATATTCTAAAAATTAACAGCAATATGTTAATAATGGCTATAGGAATATACAGCTAGGTATAAGATTTCAAATAATATCTAACACTAATACATTTAAACTTATATACATATCAAAGTAGATAAACAAAGTATAAAGCTCAAAAACCGCCATTATTTTTCGACCAACCTAATATTAAAGGAAATATTTTTACAATGAAGATTACATTTTTCAACAAGATCTTGTCATAAAATTTATTAAAATAAGAAGAATTACTTGGACAGGGGTCATTAATACATAGTACCGTTTCCGTATCGCTGTCGGCACAGTAATCTCCGTCATATTGGGGAACAGGGTTGTCACATATTCTTTGTCTTGACATGGTTCCATTGTTACATGATACGGAACAGTTTCCCCAATCTGACCAGTCTGACCATCCTCCATTAACTAAAAACAGAGATTCACAAGTAATATGTTTGTGACAAGACCTCTCTTTCATTAACCAAACAAGCCTCTAATTACGCCTATTCAGATCTGATGGTTACGGTGTTTGAATGAGTGTTATAATGTCTCTCTTCTTAAGAAACTGTTTTATTTTGCATGAATTCTAAGATTGTCAAAGTGGAGAATAATATTTCTTAATCTTGTTGTGTGTGATCAAAATTGCAATCTTTCAACGGTTTTTTTAATAAAAAGTCGATGTAAAAATCATGTTTAACTATTTACGCTGCCGGTGTCAAGGCAAAGTTACGAGTTGCTAAGATGGATGTCATTCCCGCTTCTTTGACTGCTCTGAGGAATTAAACAATGATTAAGGTACACAATTAGATTTAATAAGTACAAAAATTATTTTATCTATAACCTTAGCAAGTCTAATTTGAATTTTTAATAATAATAAATAACAGTACTGGGACAGGGGTCGTTTACGCATATGGTTGTATCTGTATCATTGTCGCTGCAGTAAGCTCCGTTGTTTTGAGGTATGGGGTTGTTACATATTCTTTGTCTTGACATTGTTCCATTGTTACATGATACGGAACAGTTTCCCCAATCTGACCAGTCTGACCAGCCTCCATTTACTAAAAGTAGAAATTCATACATAATAAACAAATATTATAACTATTATTATGGCTATTATAAAAATTATAACTATTACTTGGACATGCTGCCTTTAAGCATGCTTGCCACTGTGAATCAGAGTCTGGACATTTCAGTCCTCCATTTGCAGGAGCAGGATTAGTACAAAATCGCTGTCTACTAATGTTTCCATTACCACAAGTTACAGAACAACTTCCCCAACTAGTCCAAGTTGTCCAACCACCATTAACTGCGGCTGATAAAACATTAGATATAATTTATTTTTATTTAAATTTGATTATCTAACATGGACAGGCTTGATTATTACACGCTTGAGATTGAGTACCTAAGTCCATGCACGATTTCCCACCATTTGCAGGTGGAGGATTACTACAATTTCTGTAGCGAATCATGTTTCCTCCACCACAGGTTAGAGAACAACTTCCCCAGTCAGACCAGCTTGACCAATTACCATTTACTTTAAATAACAAAATGATCAATGCAAATGATTCAAAAATGTACCGGAATAAAGGAAGTCAGTGCTTGAACCGGCTTGTATAAAACCCGATGGGTAAATAAAACTCATATTTGACCATAGACTTCTTACTATATCAAAGATATTCAGCTTTATCAATTCAGATACATAAGTAAATATTAGATTTATTTGTTTAAAAAAACAATTACCGATTCCATTATCATAGTGCTTCCTGAATTCCCCACAGTAACTTTATTTATATATCCATAATCATCTGGAAACTTATCGGATATTAAGAGATATCTGAATGAGAACAAAAATTAATAAAATTCCCAATGTGTATAACATACGCTGCAGCACTAATTAGGTAAGGGTTAACACTGCCATTTGGATATTGATTTATTGGAGTTGAAGGGGAGACCCCCAAATGACCAGTGAGGATTATATAATTTAGAGACGATGATCCACTATCATTTCTTGAACTAACATGAAGATGGATTGTATAATTTGCTTCAGCTTTACATGAGTTTTTATTAAAAATAAAGATAAAAAACCAAATCTCACCTTCGTAATAAAAGAGAACTTTAAGATATGTAAGGAAAATAAGTTTTATATGTTTAATCATTTCTGTTGCAGTTGAAGGAAATATTTTTAATTCTTGTTTCAGTGGTTTAAATATAAAAGAAAAGAATTAATAAATTATTCTTTCGGTTTCCAAGACAATGACCGACTCTCCTTATCATACAATATAATATTAGGTGCCATATACAAACAATCTTTTAGAAACAAAACACAAATAATAACAATAAATTATTCACAATCTCTATTGAAAAATTTATAGAAAGACAGTAATATTTCTTCTTTCATAATATAATAATTATAACTATTATCATAAATGCAATCTGTGATATTCTTTTTCAAGATCAAATTTATATAATCATTTATGACAGTTTATATTATTAAAATAAGTAAAAACAAATTATAAAATAAAAGAATTAGAGACACAAGTTTACGAAAATAAATAAATTAATAATATTCTAAATGTAAATTCACAAAACCTTTTTTATCATCATATCATTAAAAATACATGAATTTTAATTTTATTCATACTATCCAAACTCATTAAAAAATTTTTTTATTAAAAATTTTGAATTATGAATTGATGTGTTGCCGCGTCTCTAAATAATGTAGGAAAGGAGAAACGAGTAATAATAATCTTGACCTTTAAAGTTGGCACGCCTGCGTGGGCTCGGTCTTTATAGAAGTGGCCACTATCTCTGTTGATTAGGGTTGATGTTGCTCGATGTCCCGCTGATACAACCAAAACGACGATCCATTCGTGTGCCAATTGGTGCGATTGAATCGAGTAATCGATTAATCCAACGAGGCCGTCGAGTTCAGAGACGCGGCTTCTGTATTTGGTTCATTGGAACAGTAAAAGCATCACAATTCGGAAGGGATCACTCCAGTGCCAGTGATCGACCGGCAAAAAATCGACGATGGTCGGTGGCGGTTGCTTAATGAATTAATAAAAAAAATCGTGTAAATTCATAATTCATTAGACATTGTAGTGACGAAAATATAGACATATTGAAATTTTTAATTTTTCATCACATAAAAGTGCATTGGATAAACAATTATCATCATAAAATTAGAGTAAAAAGAAATAATTACAAAAAGACCACACGATAAAACAGTTTCATTTGTCATTAAAACCGACAATAATTATAAAAGCATGTTTTCTAAAAATAATAATATAGAATTTAGTATACCAATATATTTATAAATATAATTATTTAATTTTTGGTCATTACATGAATAATAAATATTTATTTGTATAATAGATGAATTAATTTAACATTTTGCGATAATCTAAATTCAAATTTAAAATAAATTGATAAACCAAACAAAAAAGTTATATAATAAAAATTTTATTCGCATTCCAAAATTTGTTCTCTATGAATCCGGACACTTAAAAACAATTATAATATAAATTTAGGCAATGAACTATTTTAAATTCAATATGGATTATTAGTAAAAACATGTAATTATTATTGTTTAAATATTTGCATCGATGAAATTGTAGTTTTTTAAATTACTGTTCGTGAAAAGAAGATGTATACTGAAATGAGTGAAAAAAATATTTTTCATATATGTTAAATTAAAATAAGTCAGGGAAATTTCATAAATTTTTGATAAAGTAAATTGATGGTGTTTGATAACATTAAAAAAACTATGTATCGTTACGATTAACCCTAGAAAGATAAAATGCCTCAGAGGCGCCCGCGAAACAGATATATCGCTGTTTTTTCTAACCTGTGCGAGTTTACGCTTGTGTTTTCGAGCCAAATCAGACATCGGTCAACACACCCGAGGGACGACCGCTGCTATCCGGTAAGTACTTTAGTTTCGCCGCTATGACATTGCGTTGCACTCGAGAGGCACATGTTTATCTTCTGTGTAACTTTTGCACATTTATTAGTGATTTTGTTGTTTTTACTTTTTACCTATTATTACGTATTTATGGTAAATATATTTAAATATATATAAGAATTGAAAAACAGTCGTTCTCGACCTGTTTGTACATCTATGTTCTGCTTTGATGGACCTTTGACCCTAGCATCATACAAGCCGAAGCCTTCAAAGATGGTGTATATGCTATCATCGTGGGATGAAGATGCTGCAATAAATTTAACAACTGGTAAACCTGAGATCATTATGTTCTACAACCAGACTAAAGGCGGTGTCGATGCTTTTGATCAGATGTGTTCTTGGATGTTTTGTTCTAGGAAAACTAACAGATGACCGATGACAATGTTTTATGGCATGTTAAATATAGCTTTTGTAAATTCTTATATAATTTACACTCACAATATTTTGTCAAAACAAGAAAAACCAATAAACCGTAGAGAGTACATGAAACAATTGTCGTTTGAACTGTGTGCACCGTGGATGAGATCTAGATTGCGTATTCCTACTTTGCAAAGAAGTTTGAGAGAAAATATAGAGAAGATCCTACCACAGGCTAATCTAGAACTTCCTCAAGAAGCTGATGAAGAACCTCCAACTAAAGTGCGGTGTTATTGTAGTATTTGTACAACAAAAGAAAAGAGAATGTCTAAGATGACTTGTACGAAATGTAAAAAAACCGTGTGTGGCGAACATAAAAAAGATGTTTGCAACAAATGTTTATAACTCGTGAGTTTTTCAGTATTTTTTTGTGATTTGAGACTAATTATATTGTAACTTATTAGTTAGTAAGACAAAATGTTATAAAAAGTTAGCTTAAAAAAATATTTAAAAATTTTTAGTACTATAAAAATTTCTAATTTTTGTTACTTTTTTGAAAATTGAACATGATTCCCTAAAATAAACAAATAATAATACTTATTTGTGTTTTATTTATTTAATAATAAAGTAACATTTAATTGATATATAAAAAATAAGTTTTTTTTATTTTAATATGCAAATAAATCGGTATTTAAAATTTTGCGCCTCTGAGGCGCATGTTTATCTTTTCTGTACAAAAAAAGTTTATCTTTTTAGGGTTAAACATCGTTAAAAAATATGGATGTCCAAAGTCAACCTTGTTTACTGATAACAGGTGTTTGAAGAGATTAATTCTTCAATTTTGTTGGCCTACTATTTAAGTAATCAACAAGAAATTGAGTATGTAAACATGCTTTTGTTCTCTGCCCACTTTTATAGACCGAAAACATGAATTAAATTATTAATTCTACAAGATGAGATTTTCTTAATGAAATATAAACATTACATAACATTTTATTAGGATAAAAACAAACCTATTCCGACACTTATTCAAAAGAAAAGGAAAATTGAATGGGCCAACAATCATAATAAATTGAGTTAAAGTGATTGAAACATAGTTATTTTTCAGGAAAATCTCGTTTTAAATTCTTTATGGGCCAAAATAGAAAATCGGTCTTAATTTTTTGTACTGAGTCGTTACTATCAGACTGTTATAGCTGAACACTGTAATTTCCCAAGTGTATAATGATTTTTGGTTGTATAACAAGCAAAGGACTTGACGGTCTTTAATTTATAGATGGAGTAAAATGAACTCTACAAAGTATATCGATATATCAACGGAAAGTTTCAACCAATTTGTTTCAGTTAATCCTCAGGTTGCCCTGAAGACTAATCGGTGGTAGTAGAGGGGCGTAGTAGAAATAAATTGAGAAACTCAGTCTCGGTGGGACTGTGCTGGGCCCATTAAAAAAAGAAGATTTAAACCATCAATTTAATTTCAAAATTTTTTTATCACAAGAACCTTTCTTGAGAAACAACCTTTCAAATTCGATTATAAAAACAAACCAAAAAATCACGTCAATAAAATCTTTTATCACAAATCGATTCAATTTGCGACAATATTCTTTTACATTATTCGATTCAATTAACAACTCATCAAATCACCAAAACTCATATTTCAAAATAATAAAATTGTGTCATTCGTAATCATAAAGTCAACGTTTTTTAAATTCATCAAAATGAAAAGTTCACAATCTCATCAGTTCATTAAATCTTGTAAACAAAAACAATATCATTCGAAAATCATCATTTTAAATCATGATTTTAAGTCACTAAAATTGTTTTTCTTTGTCCAGGCTCACTCTGATTGGATGACCAATGAACAATCATACCGAGTCATTTCACTCCACTTCCTACAATAACACTAACACCAACATACACTGGCATGATTCAATTCACTGTTAATTCAAATGAACAAAAAACGGAGGTAGAAAATAAATTGTTCGAAATTCGAACAAAGAAAGTCAAATGAGTCGAAAATGAATCATAATGAATTTAAAACTGTTCTTCACTGAATGAACATAATTCAATCAAGAATTTGAATTTTTAATTTAATAATTTTTTTAACTTTTATTTAATTTTATTCAATTAATTTTTTTATATTACTATATATATACATACAGACATACCTCGTTTAGCGATCATATTGAGTTCCTGAAAATTGTGCGTTTACAGAAACAGCGTTAAAAGAGGTGCTATTTACACTAAAATATGGGGTTACGTTCCTAACCAATTTTTTTGGTACTTTGAAGTGAAAAATAAAAAAAATGGTATTTTTATTTTGAAATAAAATTTTTATTTCATTTATACTTTCAACAAAACTCTCGGTTGTGGAGTTTTCTCCAGTTCGATTTACAAGCTCTAAATATAATATCTTGGCTTTTTCCATTATGATGCCCTGGCTGAGCGGCATGTTTCTCTGTGTTTGATCATCAATCCAGAATGTTAATAATTTTCCATTTCTTCTACTTGAGTATTTGTTGTGCGTGTTATTTTCTTGACAGATAATGAAGTTGTTGTACAAATGGATTTCTTAATGTTATCGGAATTTTTAAGAATGGTTCTAATGGTTGATCCAGCCAACCCTAGGCTGGAAGACACTTCTGACTGCCGTTCACCGTTCTCAATTCGCCTAATAACATTCATTTTCATTTCCAACGTCAAGCTTTTTCTAGATTGTTTAGCAACATGTGTCTGTTGTTCATCAGTTCTTTTCTCGGCAATATTTTTAAAAGCAATTGATTTTTTTTATTTAATGAATTTTATTTATTTAAACAAAATTTAATCAAAATTAGGTCTACTGTATATCAAACCATATCACTATTTCGAATGAACAATTTAATACAAAATTTCACATTTGGGGATTCCTCGAATTATAATTATTTTTGATATTTTTTTTCTTTTCAAAAACGAATTCCATGAATTATAAATTTAGTTTTAACATTTTGACTATTGGTGAATGAGTTACTCACATAAAGTTCTGTTAAATTGTTTTTATTTGTACGATACAACTTATAATAAATTCTGTTGCTATATGAAGCAGTGTGTTCCAAAAATAAAATGTTTTTTTATGATACCTACATATCATAAAAAACATTTTATTTTTGCTTTTCTAAATAGCAACAATTTTCATATGAAATTAGAAAAAGAAAACCTTGTAAAAAATATTTTGAAGTTAAAATTATTTTTTTTTCATAAAATCAAAAGAGTGCTATAACGAAACAGCGCTAAAAGAGGTAACGTTAATCGAGGTATGCCTGTATATATATATATATATATATATATATATATATATATTGCAAGCAAAGGACTTGACTGTCTTTAATTTTTCTTTAATTTATCTTTAATTTAAACACAATATTTATATAAAAAATTATATATACAAATTATATTAGAACAAAAAACAAATAAAAATTATCATAGATTGCCATTCAAATGTTTCAATAATGTTCTCGATTTGAATTGTAAAAGAATAGTTTTTCTGATGGGGTAGAGAATGGAAGAATTCGTTATAATAATGATAACAAATAATAATTTAATTTGAATCCCGAACACAATGGTCTATTACACAATATTTAAAAAATGAAGATTTCATTTTTCTACAAAATGGAGCATTTTGTATCACATGTAAATCGACAAATACACTGAAATGAAAAATAATATTTTCTTCTGAAAATGGCGTTAAGGAAGCCAGTTTGTGTTCCTTAGAAGGACCACATTATTTGTACCTTTGTTTTGTATTTTCGCGTTATGGGAAAACAGTTCTATTACTTTGTGAGTCTTGTTGAAATTCGAGAACTGTGGGTTTATGAGTCTAAGGAACCTTGCTGTCTAGAGACTTGTTTCGAAAATTTTCTAGTATGATGTGTTATTTGTGAATTATTTTTGGTTTAAATTAAAAAAAGTCTCCTTGCTGTTTTTATATCTGTTTCTGAAGGTGTAAGGTTAGAATCTATTAGTTCTCCTAAAACACAATTCGAGATACCATAAAGGGCCTGAGTTTGTGACATTTATGTGGACGTCTTAGGTGTGTTTCTTCAACCACAGAGGTTCGGTTAAGGTTAAGGTTAGGGCTATGTAATGGTCACCTTTGTAAGAAAAATTTAGAAAATTAATTTTTATATAAATATTTATACATATAGATTAAATATATTAAAATTACCATATAAATTATTTATAACGCACATAAAAACAATTTGTTTATTTAAATCACTTTTTTGGCGAAAATTTTGAATTAAATAAATTTATTTATCAAATGTCTTTTTCTATTATTTTTTTATAAAATTAAACTCCGGAAATATCCGTTGAATATTTTTCGAACACTACAGGCTAAAATTTGTGTCGATTAAAATTTTAATGAAGTATTTCAGTATATGGGGAAAAGTTTGACGGGGTCATTTAACTGTGGATGTTACGAAGAATTGTGGATAGGCTTTGCTCGTTATTTATTGACTAATATGTTGAAGAATCCAAATTAATTATAAATTAAATATAATTAATTATAAAAATACCCTTTTTATTATTTCAATCTTACCCTATTTAACAAAATCGGCTTTTTATACATTTTAAATTGCATTTTTGTAGTTGATGATGTTTCCAGTGGGAAAACAAAAGGACATCCATTTGTATTGTAAGATGGTGTCGCCAATAACAGAAAGTCATTAAACAAGAATCCCACTAATTCTTGTCCAGATTTTGCTTTGAAAAGAGTACCAGAATAAATTAGTTTTCGATGACCCAAAGAATTTGTGGTTGAATTAAAATAAAGATTTTCATTTAATCCATCACATTGCACATGAGCTTGAATCCATTCAAGGAGTTCGGAATTCTCCTTTTCTCTTATACCTTCATTTACAGCTTCTCATAGACTTCTTGTCGCAGTGACCGATTCTTCCATGTCACCTAGATCTGGATGAACATCTTCAGTATTTTTAAATATTTAAACATTGGTTTAACTTATTTATTATTGACCAAAATCGCAACAAACATTTTCCACAATCAATTTATACTTAGTAATTCTTTGCATGGGTTTCAGAAAATATGAAGAAACTGAAATTTGAAACATTGTTGACAGAAATCTTTAAATTTTGGAATGGTTTGTTTCTTTGTGGCCTGATTCTCTAGGCTACAAAACCTTACGTAAACGATGAAATTTGGAAACTGATAAAATAATAAATAAAACATCAAATCAATTTTTTTCTGCTTACATTACTGAGTAAAATATCCCCACACGTTGAATTGGCTGCTTGGGACCACTGTTATCCTTTCTAATTTTCAATGCCCTACGGAACAATAAATATTAAATACGTACAATTATTATTAATATTATTGTTGTTATTATTACATTAGATTTCCTTTGTTTAACTTACATTAAAATACGTGTAATAAATGAAACATCGAAATTTCACATGGAATATTATTTAAGAATTTAAATTTTATTATTATTAAAATAAAATTTTATTTGTCTAAAACATTTTTATTTGAAATATTTGATATCTTTTGACATTTGACATCTTTTGATATTAGATGAATGCGTAAAAATTCATAAGGTACAGTTCGATTAAGGTGCGAATGTCATGTGGCTCGGTAGAGCTTGATCTGGAACTGAGCTCATGAATCATGTCGCATCTTCCTTTTATTGAGGAATGTACTTCACGGAACATTAAGTAAACGAACAATGAATCAACTGAATGAAGAGGGATGTAAGTATCATCACTAATTCTCACAACAATATACTCAAATCCGATTTTCTCTTGCTTATCTAGAAGTCGACAATCCTCCCAAATTAGATAATCTCTATAAATGAGATATATAGACCGTACCATCGAGAGTCTCTAAGGGAATTTTAATTATATACAATCAGTAAACTTAATAAATGAAATAGAATTTATTCGTTTGGGAAAGAAACCTAAGTTTACATTGGATAGAAATGCTAATTAACCTTTCAGCAGGGCGCTGAATAACATCACTGGAGCGCGCGCTTGTCGTAAATTTTACGTCATCAAGTTTTTTTCATGTAAATGGTGTTTTCTTTATATAAATGTAAGGGAATTGCTGTAAGGATACGCAAAATGATAAATGACATTAATGTACAAAAAATATATTTGACTTTCTAAACAAAAAAAACGAAACAACACTTGTATCAACAACAAAAAACAAAAATTATCCACGTTTTAGTCAGAATCAATATTCTCATCCTTACAATTATTACAAACCACCTCAAATGCAGAATGGTTCTTGCATGTAAAGGATTGACAACGGCAACACTTCCTTAATGCTGAGGATCTTTTTTTCTCCAGTGCACATGACCGACAGACACCGCGTTTTGGAGGGATTCTTTCTTCTTCTGTTGTCGGTTCAACTTCCCGACCGTAATTCACTTTGAGAAAAGTAGTTATATCTTGCGGTAAATGTTTGAAATTTGACCTGAAGATAAGATGCTCTTTCATCATGGTCAATGCCAAATTTTTTAGAAAAATTCTTCTATGTTTTGGATCTTTTTCTGGGCATGCAAATTTGTATAAAATTTGATGGAACGTGTCTAAAATATATAAAAAAATACGTTTAGCAATAAAATTAACTATACAAATGAGAAATAAATAGAAAAAAAGTTGTTTATTGAATGTACTTACATGTTTTATGATATGGTAGGCGCGTGTTGTAAAATTTACGCTCAACGGAAATTCCCAAATATCAATGAATAACAAACTTCTAAGCACACCCGATACGTTTGTAGTTTAGAGAGACACTGACCTTCGAATAGGTTGGAGCTCACCGCTTATAACTAAGTGGTATAAGAGGGGGAAGCTGTAATGCGCATTTGTCGTAAATTTTACGACTGCGCGCCCGCTAGAAGGTTAAAAAAGATTTTTAAACTAAATAATTAAATAAAGAGAAAATTGGAATGAGGTTTTAATATGTTTTTTTCACTAAAGCCCACGATTTACCACGGCCTGCGGAATTTATTTTAGACCACTCCTATAACTGTCTTGCAGACTCTCGTTTGAAGCCAAACGTTTACTGAATCGATTAAAAATACCGAGCTACTTCCGCGGTTTTCTGTACTCGATTA
The DNA here is from genome assembly GCA_001938485.1 of Girardia tigrina. Lineage (NCBI taxonomy): Eukaryota > Metazoa > Platyhelminthes > Tricladida > Dugesiidae > Girardia > Girardia tigrina. The sequence continues at coordinate 25,731 of MQRK01169216.1, forward strand.
AAAGCGAAGAAAAACATGATTCGGAAACGTATATTCATTCTTATTATACACTTATTATATCTTTTCTTTTTCTTTTGAACCTTAGCCATTGAGCCTTAAGTGCACCCAATTATGCACAAGCCTTCGCTACATCTCTCTATTTTCCACATCTATTTTCAACTTACATACATTTTAGATTTTTAGTCTAGTGAAATTTTATCATAAATAATCAATCATTTCATAATCAAATTTATCCAATTTCAGTGTTTTAGACTTTCTTTTGGTCACAAAATTCGGTTATTTTGAAAAACTTGTATTTCGTTGAATGTTGATATTTTTAAGTAAGAACGGTGCAGAAGTAAGAAACTTTAAAATATTTTTTATCTGAACTTTTGTAATTTTAAATACAAATATTATTTTCTGCTTATCGACATAATTTTACAAATTTTTTATTATAAAAATTATAAAATAATGAATAATTTTGAAAATTATAAAAATTTACTTTACAAAAATCCTTGTTCCTATTTTGAAATTAAGATGACTTCTCAAAATTAAACTTTTTTTCGCTTTTATATAGAAACTTCGTTTTAATAAAGAATTTATTAGCTTTTATATCGAAATTCAACTTTTTTTAAAAAAGATAAGTGTATCTTTAAGTATAAAAAGATTAATCGAAATAAATTAATTTATAAACAATATTTCAAAATATTAAGAATTTATAAATATAATAATTTACAACCATGAAAAATTTTTAAATTTATTGGATATATATTTGTTTTTTAATTTTTTTACTTTTATATAGAATTACACAATAATTTCGTTTCACAAAATATATTTGATAATTAGAACAAATATACAAATGTGCGAGAATTAATGATGAAATAATTGGAACATTATTTCATTAATTTTATAAACAATATTTATTTGAATGATATTATTTTGAATAGTAATTTAATAAATGCCAATGTTGTCTATTTGTATGTAACAACAATTTTACTATTTATTGACAAGAGTTAGTAGATATTAAATATTAACTGTAATATGGAAAATGAATGAACTAAAATTAGAAACCTATTTTTACGAAATATTTTTCTTTTATTTCTTTTTAAGTTAAGGTGCGGTCACTTTTAAATACCTCACGTATTTTACCTTCTAAAGCAGTAGTATCATTATTTGATTTTTACCTATCTTTTTTGCATTTCTAAAATTTATAAGGTTGTGAAATGAAGCTTATAAATTTTAAGGGAATATTATTACTTATTGAAATAATATGTTAAAGCAATTCTATATAAAAAATAAGGTTGCCTAATATCATAATTTTATTGATTGTGTAATTATTTGATCTCAAATCTACAGATGATGACAACCTAAAAAGTATATTGTATCAATGATTTAGTTAACCTCGTCGAAAAGAATACAGTCACAAATATTTCCTTATGAATTATACAATACTATCAAAACTAATTAAATAAATATTATTTTTAAAACCATTCATACGTATATGTGCGACGGGATATAATGTATTTACTTTAAAAGCGTTTATTTGTGGGAGATGAAATAATTCATGTCGTTGAGTTTGATGTAAGAGGTATTTTTATTAAGAAATTTTCCAAAATGTAATATATGTAAATTTTACTTATGCAAAATTTTAATCTATGAATAAATAGAGATATCATAAATAAATTCTCAAAAAATAATTGGAAATAAAAGAAATATCGAAATAAATTATAGATTAAATAAAATAAATTATTTTACTTACTTTCTAATACTACTTGTGCAAATTGGAAAACAAATTTTTGTGCACTTTTGCGTCGAAAAGAACTAATCTCTCTATTTTTCAATTATTCGAATCGGAAAAAAGTTTAATTTTAATGCGCCTTAAAAAAATTAATATAAAAAAATTCAAATAAAAAATATTTTAATTAGTTTAAATATTACAATAATCAAATAATTTCCATAAAATTAATCGGTAAGAATTATTTGGAAGAAATACAATTTTAAAATTTGTCACAAAATTTGAGTTAGAAATATTTTATGTATGTTAAAATACTTTTGATTTTGACCTTTTAAAGTCGTGATCTTTTATCGAATTTAAGAATACTTTCGAATTCAAAACATGAATTAAAAGCAGTACAATAACATATCTTAAGTGGAGAATTGTTAAAAATAAATAGAAATATAATCTAAATAGAAATGTTGTGTCATTTAGAAATTCGTTTGATGTGTAAATAAATTTTATTTTATCTTGCAAATATAATTAGTATTTTTTGTACAATTAGAACAGACATATATGAAACACTTCAGTAATTATTTTGAGATATAACATTTATATCATCTAAAGCATTTTAAATTTTGTGAAACATTTAATATAACACAACTCTAATGACAGGTAATCAATTCGAATGACTCAAGAAAGATTGTTTAATTCTTCGAAAATAAGAATTTGAAATCGATGGTGACTGTGACAGAGATATGCTTTGTGTGATTTGTGAGAATGTATTGATGAATGCTCACTGTGGTCCTTGCGCGTGTCGATATTGCCTAGATTGTGTGAGAGAATATTTGAACGGAGAAAAGAAGATGTGCCCAGGGAATAAAGACGAATGCCACGAGGAATTATTGGATATTGATAAAAATGTTTGTGTAGATGAACTGATGAATATACAGATTTCGAGAGTGATTGTGAAATGTCCTCATTTTAATTGTCAGTTCAAAGATGAAGTGAGGAGGATAGAAAGTCACTTTGAAAAATGTGGTTCTTTATCAACGACTTTAATGTTTCAAAATGGGAAAATTGGCGATTCGAATACATTCAGTGATGTTAAGAGAGACGAAATTATGAGAGAGGTTTTATTACAATCCAAATCAATGAACGATATGAGAAATGAAATGAATTTGCTGAAGAAAGATGTGAGTGATTTGAAAAAAGAAAATGTGAATTTGAAAAAGGAAATCGAATCAATGAAGAGAGATAAAATTATTGAAAAAGTAAATATCGATAAATTTTGAAAGTCATTGATATAATTATTTCAGAAAATTATTGACGACAATCATTCAGAAAATGTGAGAGAAATTCGTGAGTTACAAAAGAAACTGGATGAAGCACAAAATATTCTCAAAGAAGAACAAGTATCGATTTTAATATTTGAATCATTTTAAATTCTTTGTTTAGATTAAGTCGAATAACAAATATGAGGAAATAAATGGAAAATTAATCGATTTAAAATCGATATTGACATCAAGAAATAAATCGATCTCGGAATTAGAAAATAACGTCAGATTGATGAAGAATGTCAAGGAAAAATTCGGAGAATTTGTGTGGAGAATCGATAAATGGAGTCATAAATTAGAACAAGCGCGAGCGGGAATTAAGAAATATTTGTATAGTGAAGCATTCTATTCTCACAGAAATGGATATAAAATGTGTCTCCGTGTCTTTCCTAATGGATTTGATGTTGCTGAAGGAACTCATTTGAGTGTTTATTTTTATTTGATGCGAGGAGAATTCGACGATATTTTATCGTGGCCCTTCAAAAACGACGTAAAAATGGAGCTGATCAATCAGCACTCTACACAAGCTTACAAGCAGCATACAGTGGAATATGAAACTCACAAAAAATATACAACAGCATATCAAAAGCCGAAAGATAATATGAATTTAGGACTTGGTTGTCCAAAATTTGTCTCATTGAACAAATTATCGAATAATCTCTCATTGATCGATAAAGATCGAATAATCATCAGATGCAGAGTTAAGATCGATGCAGATCTGATTTAGGTGCGCCTCAAAAGCTCTCTCAATTATCGATTGAAATTTGTGAGTGGATGTAAAACGTGTTGTGATAAATAGAAATATAATTTAATCGATTTATTTGTCATTTACTTTCTGATAGAAATAATTTATTCTTTAACGCCAACCAAAAAATGAAAATGAGTGGATCAGATACAAATTGTAGATCGATTATATTCGCTGATGAAAATTCTTTTTATTTTTGTGTAGTTTAAATTAATTGAGCTTTATATTTATTTAAATTAATTCTTTTATTATCGAATTTATTTTTTATTAATTAATTTTGATTAATTTCTAATTATTTTTTATTTATTGTAGTTTTTATATTATTTTTTTATTCAAAATTTATTCCTAATTTTTCATTTCTTATTTTTCATAATCTAATTTATTATTTCTAAATTTATTTAAATTTTTTTTGTTAATTAATTATAAATTTATTAAAACTACTTTTGTGATTCTTAATTTATTTTAAACAATTTAAATTTAAATTATTCAATTAATTAATTATTATTTCTTACTTTATTTATCGTTATTTTTTTCAAATAATTAATTTTATTATTTTTCGTTAATTAATTTTTAATAATTTTTTATTTATTAAATTTCACTTTAATAAATAATTAATTATCATTAGTTTATTTAATTTGTATTTAATTAAGTGTGAAGCTTGGATATTAATTTTTGGATCCATGGATCTTATTAATAAGGCCTCACACGTTACTCTCTCCCAGTAATTTTTAAATCGATTACACAGAATTTTAAAATCATTTTCTCCGATTTTCTTTTTACATTTTAAATTATGTTCGGCAATATTGCTCCCATTATCCAACCGACTATGCTCTTTGATCCGTTTGCAGAGATGACGAGATGTCTCTCCAATGTACGTGGCGTTACACCAATTACATGTATATTTATAAACAAGATCGGAGCACAAACCGAGAGGAGTGGGAGATTTATTACTGAACATATCACGAATTTTATATGAAGGGGAAATAATTTTTAGATTTTGGACATCAAATTGAAAAACACCAAATAATTTGCGTAAATTTATAAGTTTTTTATTCCGTGAATCGATTTTATTTTTTAAAAGATTATTAGACATATCAATAGAAACCTTAGAACATATATCAATGCAAAAATCATCACTTACATCATACAAAGCCGCATGAGCCAATACTAATTCATTCACAATTTTATTCCGTAATTTCTTTTCTTTCTCCAACATTCTTCGTAAGATCTTTCGGTGAATGCTTCTGACGTCTTCATTGAGCAAAGCTTCATGCAATTTTGATTTGAAGATAAACGATGGAATGATATCTTCTTCCCTGCACGTTTCTAAAAAGCATATGTCTGCCTCTTTTCTCCTCAGCGAACAGAACACTTTCGCATATCGTTTGAATGGTTTCATCGAAGCAGGATAATATTTACTAAGGAATTTAAAAAATGATGGCACGTAGACGCCGTCGAGGAACTTGCGGATGTGCTTGTTCTTGACGCGGCACTTCTGCTGGATGAGCGCGGCGCATTTGGCCACCAGCTCGATGTCGCTGCCCTCGATCTGGATCTCGTCCTTGACGCCGGTCGCGCTCACCCGCACGCCCTCCCGCATGCGCACGTGTCGGTCCAGCTTCTCTCCGAGGAAGTTCCTGATGGTGAGCGCGTCTCCCTGCTCGTTGATGACCAGGTTGATGGGGAAGTGAGCGTACACGGCCTTCATCTTCTTGCGGAAGCCCTCGGTGACGCCGCGGATCATGTTGGCGATGTGCGAGGCCACCGTGCGCACGGC
>MQRK01169218.1:2428-16619 GCA_001938485.1 Girardia tigrina
TATATATATATATATATATATATAAAGTAAGCTAATGAAAAGAATGGAAAAACGGAAGAACTTTCCTATCAAACTAATATTGTCTCCTTATTTCTTTTAAACAACCCTTGAATAATATTGATCATAAAAATCAAAAGATTATTTTTATTAGACAATTTTATTTATTTATTTGTTTATTGTTCAAAATAATCAGTTGACAAACAAAGTAATCAGTTGATAAAAATTATTCCGTCAATTAGGCTGGTGTCAATGGGATATTTGGAATTTTAATTGGCCTTAGTTTTCTGTGGCACAGAATGATCCAAGATATGAGATAAATTATTTCAACAAATTAACAACAGCACCAGGAAACAAATATCATATAAATAATTTAATTATTTTAGTTGTAAAGAAGTTATTTATTTAATTTTTACATCATATGATAAATTGTACACGAACGTTTCACAAGTGTTTTCGTGACTTGGTTTTGAATTTTGATTGATTTAAACTGATTTTCCTTTGAAATTTTCATATTTGAATTTATATTAATATATGAAAATTCTTAGCAGTTCGTGTGGGCTACGATTTTTTATTAAATATAATTAACGAAGAAAGTTTATCTAAAGCAAATTCTTCTTTCATTATAAATATCGACCTTGATTTTGAAATTTTACAAAATAAAAATAGTTTTCTATATATATTTTAATAAATTTTGAAAATTAATATTAGTTTTTATGTAAATATGTACGTATAAATTGTTTAATTTATTTTTTATGATTTTAAATCTTCATTTTAAATAAAGCAAAAAATTTCTTAAAAAATTGCATAAATGTCGTCATAAATCGAATTCTCTCTTTTTTTGCACAATCTAGGTTCTAAGGTTAAGTTAAGTTGATAAACTTGTTAAACATGTAATTTATATTTTAGAATTGATGAAAGAAGTTTAATTTATTATTTTAAAATAAATTATTAAGAAAAATAATACTTTTCTTTGTCAGATATGATAAGAGTTTATTCACTCATTTTTTATCGAATAAATTGTAATAATTTGCATCATAAATCAATTATTCATGTACCGTTATGTCCTCATCTGGCACTTTAACTCTTCCTGATTCTCCGTATGAAGAAGTCAACATTTCGCAGAGGATAATTTGATCGGTCGAGTACAGGGTGTTATGGTCGAAGATGGAAGACATTCAATATTTGTAGGGAACTTGGACCAGTAAACCACAGTGAAGAAAAAAATGACAAATAAAATATTTTTTATTAAAGGATTATAGACCAAAAATCAAAAAAAGTAAATATTTTCAAAATTTGCCTTATAATATTTGCTAAGTTTTTATTCTTCAAAATATAATATTTATTAGTACACGATAGTTTTAAGCCTTCCATTTTAACGCTAAATTAAAAAAAATTATTGGTTAAAAAAATTATTTATCAAATATTATTTGAGAAATTTGTAATTATTCAGCAATTTTTTTTAATTTTTAATGAAGGATAATTAATTAAACATTTAAACTTCATGAAAAAAATTGAATAAATTAAAAAATTAAAAATAATTTTGATACTTATTCAAACAAATTAAGATTAATTTTTAGGAAGTTTTCGAAAGTAAAAAGCAAATTATGTGTTATAATAATATGATTTTGATCACGCTAAGATTTTCCTCTTAAATAAGACCCTGGTCTTATTTGTGGTAGTTTTATTTTCATGATCCTAAATTTCTTTTCGAAAAATAACGAATTTTAAAAATAATTGAATGAAATAAAATACAATTAGCTCAATTAAATTTTTGATTTAAAAAATTAAATTTATAACTAGTAAATCAAAAAATTAAATTTTTATATCCATTCTTTATGCAGACAAAACTCTACTTTGCCAACAAAGATTTTAAAATTTAAAAAATTTTAATTAAAAAAACAATAAAAATTAATATAAACTCTTTTTAATTTATAAGTAAATATCTTGCAATTTATATTGTTCGGGAACTCTGAATTTTCCGTTTTTTTCCCATTTTGGGATCTTAAATAGTTTTTTCGATCAAATTTCACATTAGCATTTATTGTCATCGAGAATGAGTAAGTGTGCAAAGTTTAAAGAAAATCGATTGAGTAAAAAGCCTTCAAAAATAGTGTAGTGACCTTCCTTATATTATATAAATAGGAAAATTAAATATAAAAGATTTAAAAAATTGATTTAAATAAAGATTGTTTTTATAATTGTAATTACAGTTTATTTGGAATAAATATTTATTATTGTTCTGTGGAATTTTTATTAAAAGTGGAGATATCCAAAAAAAGAATCCTCCACAATTGGTGACAGAACAAAAGGGATTATGCCTCCATCGAAAAGAAAAATTCTTTGAAAAGAAATTTCCACCAGCTATTACAGGAATTATTATTTATATATCAAGATCAAAAAGAAAATATATCACGGCTAAATGAAAAATATAATTTTCTATCAAATACATTGGAAAAAATATTGTTCGATGTATAAAACAATGTTGATTACTCTTCATTAGCATTAAGAATTTCCCAAGCTAGAAATAAAGCGAAACATAATCAAATAAATCAGCTCAATTCTTTTTCTCAAGTATCAATACCGAAAATTGGAAGGCTTTTTGAAGGCTTTTTACTGAGGACGAATTAAAAATTTTCTTTTCGAGTTATGGTCCAATTAAATACGCAAATATAATAAATAATCGTACGGGATTATCGAAAAGAAGCTATGGATATGTGACTTTTGAAAATCAAGAAATTGCTGAAAAACTCACCAAGAATGAATCTGAAACATTGATCTTTAAAGAGAGAAAATCGAACATTAAACAAGCTGTAAGAAAGAAACATTTATATCCTCGACAAGAAATTTCTGGAACAGTTTCATATAATGGACCAGTTCTATATGCTTTGCAAAATGGATCAACTTTATGTAAAGTTCCTGTGCAACATTATTCAGCTTTAACATTGTTGTCTCCACAATATGCAACTATGATATTCTCTCAACCGACCACAACGATGTATTTACAATAACCTCAGTAAGTTCATCAAATTCCTGTCACCGTAATTCTTAACCCTAATTATGCACAACAAGTGTCATCTCTACAAAATAGACCGGGGTCTGCTGATTCGACCACTGCAACACCGTGGGTTACATTAGCTGGATTAAAAGCAGCTCCTCAATCTTCTTCACAATCTTCTAGTAATATTAGTTCTAATACGACTACTCAAACATTAAAGGGGGTGGCTACTACAAAATTCCAGAGTCTTTCTCCTCCTAATGTAACACCTACCACAACACATTTATTAAGTCCAATGACTAGTGCTTCAGGACACGAAATTTTACATATTCCTCAAACTGACGTTAAAACTTTTAACAAAACTTTTCAGAAGTTCTATTGTCTCGTTGTTTTCCTCTTTTTTGTGATATTTTTGATTGATTACATTAATGGAGTTAGATTCGTTTGAGTATATCTGATCTGCAAGGATGCCTTGTTGTTCTAGGTTTAAGTCTGTATTCGCAAGTATTATGTTTTTTATGTTTGTTGGAAGTATTCTGTGGAACAAGAATTCGATTAAAGTGTTATTAGGGTGTTTTTTTCATATTTTAGTTTGTGTGTGAGTTCCATCAGTTATTCGGATGGTTTACGGTCTCCTAGACCATATTCTTTGTATCATTCTTTTAAAACTCTGTCTAGGTTATAAGGGTATATTGGTTGAGAATTTCTTGTAGTTCTTTGAGAGGTTTTCTTGCTTTGGAAATTGTGTTTAATTTGGTGTTTATTTTGTTCAAGATTTCATGTGGCAGTTGGTTAATGATATGAGTGTAAATTGCTTTTTCATTGTGTATGTTATTAAATTTGAAAAGGTTGGTACATATTCCTAGCCAGTTATTAATGTATTGGTTGTTATTTGTAGGGAAATCGGGTAATTTAAAATATATTTTGTTGTGATTGTATGTGATGTTTGGTTGGGTGTTGTTTGGGTCAGAAATTGGGATGTTTTTTTATTTGTTTTTGCTCGACATATTTATTATGCCTGTTAAGAGATAAGATGATTTTCTAAAATATATTAATAACACAAGACTAAACTAATCATTTAATTGACATATCTTATATACAAGCACATCTTGATCCGGTTGCATAACTGGAATAGGGAGATCTGCTGGGTTAGCACTACATGATTGACACCGCACACTATTACATGCATACATTATATCATCAAACTCTCAATCAACTGTTACTCAAATTCATACTTCATAATCATGCATACTTTCCACATACATCTAATAATGATAATAATATGTTTATAATAATAATCTCAATAATAATTAGCAACCATAATAATAATAATTTATACATCCTTGCAATGTCAATAAAATATGTCTTCCGGAAGGTGGGCTGCTGTAAAACCTTTACCTTCTGACATCAGTTTTAAAAATAATGAATTATTTATTTAATGAAAGATTTATCAAATCCACTATTTTTACTATAAAAAAATAATAGGTAAACAATGTTTAAACTAGATTAATCTAAATATAACAATGATGGATTAATCTAGTTGCGAACTAACGATAAAAAAATAATAGTCAAAATTAAAAACAAAACTCAGTTATAAGACAAACTTTACTCGATAGAATAAAAAACATTTGTATATCACACAAACAGGCAATTCATACGGTAATTAATTATTAATTGTAAATTTTAAAATTATTCGATTGATTATATATTAAATCTTGGAATTAGAAAATATATCTAAATTAAATTATCACCAATTACAGGGTTTTTTCAAATTATTATTATTATCAACATTGCCGTTGTCAATGCAATACGATCCACTACCACTTTTACCAACGTCGTATGACTCTAGCCTACCAAACTCGACCATTGTACTGAGAAATTTAACCGCCACAAAAATGAGAAAATTTTCGACTACAATTTTCAATTTTGTATTTGAATAAAATTTGTTAAATCACTTGAAATCCAGTTTTATAAAAATGATGAGAACTGCTAAGAGTGTGAAAACATTTACGTTACACATTACGTTCGCTAAAAAATTACTTTTCGATTCGATTTTTTTGCGAATTTTTTTACGTTCAAAAGATTCTCGTGGCAAACACTGATTTTTTTGTTGGGCTAATTCGATTTTTTTTATCGATTTCATCACTCAATTCTTGATATACTCGCTGTTGTTTGTTGTTGGCGACATACACGAACAGATTATGCACCATTGCCAGCTTGCAATGGAGTAAAATACAGTCGAGAGAATGGTAAAAATCGATTCTTTTTTTATTAGATGATTCGATTTGACTAAATCTAAGAAATGATTTCAACAAAATGTTCGTTCTCTTATCATTGTCACAGTCGCCTTCGACAATTAGTTTTCGTCGAATTATATCTTCTCATAGTCATTAATGTGTGTGACCGATACGATCGTGTATCGGTCAATACTTTCCAAAAATTACAAACACGCCATCGACAATGAAGAAATAACTATGCACATACACCCTCAAACGAACATGTACAGGTCAACACGTTTACGTTGATAAATGCATTACTAATAGGTTTCTAAATTTCATGGATACATGTATATATATATATACCTATATAGAAAGTAAGCTAATAAAAAGAATGGAAAAAATGATTTTAAACTATGAGTTATTAAAAAAAAATTATGTTTGTTATTTACATATCGATCTACATAATTTAAATATTTTTTTTACTTATCCACTTTTTAATTTTTGCGTTCAACGATTCATTATTTTTAGATTTTAAATTTCTTTCCTAGGCATAGGAAGTTATATAGTTTAAAAACAATAAGGAGTCTTGAAATTGTGAGACAAAATAATAAGAAGAAATCCAAAACATCAAGAGATTGTGGCATTTAGAATAAAATAAAGCGTAATTGGAAAATAAACAGGAAGAAAAGATTTGCGATTAGAAAAAATCTGTAAGTCGAATCTGGCAGAACACCATTCTTTTCTGGACTTGAATAAGATCTTACAAAGTGGTTATTCGTGGAGATGAAAAGGTGAAAAACATATATTAACAATGTATATCATTAAATACCTACATGGGAAATTTTTTTATTTGTTTCTGCAAGTAGAACTCGAAATGCTATTAATTTTAGTAGTGAGCTTGTAAAAATATTTTTATTTTTTCAAATACAAAGATCATAATACATTATCAAGTCAATAATTACATCATGCATACACGGATGTTTGCATAATAGATATAAATATATCAGATTAAATATAAATAAAAGGATACAAGATAACGAGTAAAAAAGTGGATGTCAAACCATTTACAGAAAATATTTAAAACAGTTTAAGGATTTCTTAGATTTATTAACTTTATTTCTAGAATGATATCAGAGAGATAGCAAGACAAAACATAAGAGGACAAAACGTCACAAGAGAAAACGTTACAAAATCAAAATAAATTAAAAAAATAAATAACGAAAAAATCTGGATAGAGTTAGTTATACGGAAAATATTATCGATTTTTATTAATATAATAATATTCGATATTTAATGAAATTATTATAATATATGTTCTTCATATGGTATGTTCTTTTTTGACTTTTTACTGCTCTTGTAATCCATATATTAATAGAAGAATGTGTGACTAATATTTTTCTATTACCGTTTTTGGGTACTTTATTATATTTTATATTTTGAAATCTTTATGACACTTTTGATTTTAATATTGATATTAAGTGTTCTATTTTATGAGTTTTTTATATTTATCTTTTTGGTGTTTTTTAAGTCGTCTAACTCCTCAAGATGACATAAAATTTGTTCTTTACGGAGTAATTTAAAATTTAGTGCAATTTCTTTATTTTAAAAATAAATAATTTATGAGTGTTTTTATACAGTAAAAAGCCTAATTTTGTACAAAATATAAATATAATATTTTTAAAGAATAAACAAACTATCGTGATTGTGATTTTGGTTTATCAGAGGAATAAATAAATTTATATCAATATCTAATATATTTAATTATATCTTTCTTTTATGAAACTTTTTTCATCTTTTACATCACAAAGTACACATAGAACTTTGATCATAATTCATAGAACATGTACCCTTGTCGTTGGATGATGAACAGTGACATCCAAAGAAGATTTTGCATATTTTATAAAGAAAAAAATAAATAAATGTATTGAATATTTATTAAAAATAATTTTTGTCAATAAAATTAAGAATTGAAGAATTTTTTAAACTTGGCTTTTTAAATTTTTTTATTTTATTAAAATATTTTTATTCATTCTAAAATATTTCCATTTTGAAATATTACAAAAACTTCTAAAAAAAATTAATGATATTGTAATTTTACTTTTTGTAATTTTAATATTTTTTCTTATTTTTGTAAAATAAAATCTGGCAGACCTTCTTGTGACTTTGAGAATGAAACACATTTTAGATATTGATGAATAAAAAGTCTTTTTCATAACATTTTAAAAACCTTAGTCATCATTCAACAAAGAAAATATTTTGTATAATACGTTTTTTAAAATAAATAATATTAAAACTCTTAGACTTGTGACAAGAAATTTAGTACGGACACTCATAAACATTCAACTATAGGGTTACACTTCTCTGAAGTATCCTCAAATTTGACAAAATAATTAAAATGTCATCAATATGGTTTATTTACGGTAAAAAAGACATTAAATATAAATACTTATCTTTCGATTCAATAATTTTAATGAGAATTCTTCTTGCGCTAATTTATTCAAAATTTTAATTTTGTATTTCTGAATAAATTATATAAGTTATATTTCGAAATTTTAAGTTCCAGTTGACAATTTAACTGTCTGTTATTTTTTACTAAAATATTTTAAAACACTTTTATAAATAGAAAAAATATTTATAATTTGTATAAAATTAAATATAAAATAAACATAAATTTGAATGAAAATTTTAAGTAAAAAATTAATTCCTCTATTTTAAAATATATTTTGAGACAATATATTTTGACGGATCAATCATCATCTTCAGATCACTGATTAATACTTTAATTTATCTGTTTATAAATACAAAAATAATGACTGAATAATCGATTGCATGAAATCACACTAATTAAAAGTTTTCAATAAGCTGGTTGAGGCTGCTGATTGAACATTGATTTTAGAGCAACGTGACCTAATTAACAATGCCTCTCACGACTCTCTCCAAATTACTTTCAAAATTTTTACACATAATCTTGAAATTATCAATATTAATATAACATTTACATTTTTCGAGGTTCTGCAATATTACTTTGACCCTCTTTTTAACCAAGTTCTTGAATTCGTTTACAGAGATGACAGGCAGCCTCTCCAATGTGGCATTGTAACCATTGAAGTTGTATTCATAAACAATATCAGAATAAAGTGTTTAAGATGAAATAGATTTATTACTGAACATATTTTAAATTTTGAAATCCTTCAAAATAATGTGCAATTAAGTAATATAGGGCTTTTCGTTCTATTTTCCAATACTTGCAATCATTTTTCGAATCTTTACAATCAATTTTCTAACGAAGGTTACATAATCATCACATTATTAAAAAAATGGAATATAGCAATTTTGCAGAATATAGAAAACAATGTAAATGTGATATTAATATTGATAATTTTAAGAATCTGTGTGAGAATTTCGATAGCTATAGGGAAACAGCGTCGTGTGAGGTATAATTAATTAGGTCACGTTGCCCTAAAATCAATGTTCAATCGGCAGTCTCAACCAGTTTATTGAGAATTTTTGATTAGCATGATTTCATGCAATCGATTATATAATCATTCTTTTTTGTATTTATATACAGGGGAATTAAATTACTATTAACACATTGTAATCGGATCACGTATTAATACGTTTTTAGCAAATTAATACTAGAGAGGATCACGTATTTATACGTTTTTGATAGATTGTTAGTGGAGTGCGGGTCACGTTAAAATACGGGTTCCAATATACTTGAGTTTTCGCTATATAGCGTCTGTAGGGTTGTAGCCATGCAGGTAAAAACCTTTTGAGAACAATAGATGGGGTATACGATTGGTACCGAGATAGTGTTATTCATCACAAAAATAGTCGAAGATAACGGTACATATAACGGTCTATATGCAACACTAAGACGAAGAATAATATTTTTTAGTTTATTTCACTACTCTTTGGTGGTCGGACGTTGCTAAAAGCTAAATATCGAGTACATAGATTTTTATGTATAATTTGTAAAATAAAGGATGTTATGTAAAAAAATATGATTTTTTTCAAAACTTTCCTACTTTATGTGAAATTCTGCACTAGTTTAACGATGAAGAATACATTTCTAAATATAATAAAATAAAATGTAATAAAATAAATAATTTGCAAAAAGAATTATTGAAATCAAACAAATATTTTTGAAGTTATCGCAATTTTTCTAGAGGTCTACGTTAGCGAGAAATTACGCGAAAAATCACCCGTTACCAGCACTAGTACGCAGCCGAAAAATGCCCGATCACAATGTGTTAAGTGATTTGAAGATGACGGTTGATCAGTCGAAATATCTTGTCTCTAAATATATTTTAAAATAGATGAATTTTTATTTTATTATAAATTGTTCGTCAATTAACAAAAGTTTCATAGATTTAATTATTAATTAATTTTGAAAACACATTATTACAAAATTACTTTTTCACAATGATTTTTAAAAAATATTATTTTTTTTTATTACTATTTTGTATAAAAGGACAATAAATAGGGTTTGTGTAGTTCTATGTCAAATAGTAAACTTTTTTAGCGGATTCTTGTATTATTTTAAAGATACAATATTTATATCACTGGACTTTGATAATTCTTAATTAGCAGATGTTAATTAAAGTATGAGCTAAAATATAATGCAAAACCTTCAATGGTACAACAACAATCCTTCAAAGTCAACAATGTATATAGTCTTTTATACATCAGTTGGATACCAAGAAAAACATCTCTTTACCATCTTTCATAGATAGATATAGCTGCATTTATCATATTGACAATAAGATCAGCTTCAGATGGTTCAGGTCAAATTGATGATTTTTCATAACTTTCTTAAAAGATTTTTTAACTGGGAAGAAAATTATGAAATCTTTTTATATTCTCATTCCATTGGGAAAGATAAACATATTAATTAGAAGGTATGGTTTACATAATACAAAGGTAGTACTGTAGTAGTAAAACATGATGGAACAATGTTTGTGCATACTAATCATTTGAAAATCAACTAAATAAACATAATGATGGAAATGTCCATAGGTCTCGGAATAAAGATTATAAAATTAGAATCAGCATAAATAGATTTTTTTCAGGAGGAGAAAGATATCATAGTAGATTCAAAGAAGAGTATTAATTAAAAGTTTAACTAAATCGAAAGACAGGACACTAACCAATTATGAATAAATTGTAAAAGAGGAAGGCCCTTTACGACAGTGTTCTATGATTTGAAAATGTCTTGTGAGGTTCGACTTTGTGACAGTAAAGAGGGAGCCCATGGGGACATGTAACGTGTTTTATGTAACTGTATCAAATATAAATAAATGTGGTTTTTAGCTAATCGATCATAAAATGTGAAAAAAAATTTTTGTCTTGATAAAAAGACAATATAAATAATTTTTTAAATCAATTTTATTGAATTTTTCATAATTTTGTAATTATTTTTATAAAAATCGTTTTTTAAACTTTCTACACATTGGATATTTTGGGCATCATTGAATTAATTACAAAAAATACTGAAGTTCAAAACTTGCAATTGTACATTTGACAAACTATTCGCTCCTTCCATGTAAACCTTTATTTATATTTTCCAAACAATTATACGAACGTATATCACATTTTTACATCTTTTGGCAACAATAAAATCTGAAAAAAATTTCTTCAAAATTCTTTGTATTTGAAATGTTTTCCATTATTAGTATTATTTTAAAATATCTATTTATTTTTCAAAATAGAACTTAAAAAAATTGTATTTAATTATAATTTTAATAAAGGTTTGATTTTTCTACATATTTCTATTCGTTAATGAGAATATATCTTTAATTGTATATCGATAATTATTAAGAAGCTTTATATACTGTTTTTTTCAGTTAATCGACCACTATCATTTTCGTCAAGACGGTCTCTTATGCAAACTTAGATTCGCCATTGAATGTCCCGGATACGTGCGATCAAAAGCTGGTTAGAAATATTGTTACTTAGTATACAGTATTAATAATATAGTATGCCCTACATTGTGACAGTTATTTGATATGAAAATACTATTTTGACATTATTGATTTTTATATTATTTATTAGGATATTGTATGTAGAATCTCCTTATTGTTGGTTTATTCATTAAACGTTTGTTTGTTTATTCTTATCAAATTATGGAGAGCGAAAAATAGAGAAATCGAGTCCTTTTGCGACATTACAGGAAAAAGGGCTTCAACACATTATTCAACGTCGTCTTAATCAGCTTGGCCTTGTCAATAGACGGTGTCGACAAATTCCTGACGAACTGACAGCCCCTCAAGCACAACAACGTCTTGATCACTGCAAAGAATTCCTTGCTCAGCCCCATGACATGCGCTTCTTTAAAAGGATCGTGATGGGGGATGAAAAGTGGATATTTTCTGTTATCCAAACAAGGAGAATCTACTCTGGTATGTCCACTCAACTTGTGGTTAAACAAGGACCCTTCAATTGCAAAGTTATGCTCTCTGTATGATTGAATTTCGAGGTGGTGATTCACTTCGAGCTGGTTCCGGATGGGCGTACTGTGAATGATAACTTGTACACTCAGTAGCTGGACAGAGTCGTTACCCGACATTGGTCAATGGAAACCGAGTTCTTCTACAACAAGACAAGATAAAGTGCAAAAGCTACAGGGGATCAAAGTTCTACACTACACAGATTACAAAGATCTTACACAAAGTCATAAAATTTTATTTGAAATCTTCTTAAAGTAATACATAATCTATAAAAAGTAATTTTCTATTTCATAGAAGAGTTTTGGTGAAGTAACTTTAATATTTTTTTAACTTTGGAATTTCAAAGAACTCAAATTAGGCTTTAGAAAGGTAACAGATCCAAGCAGCACGCAAACTTTGTTGTAAAAAAACGCTTTCTTACAAAATGTTAAAGTAATTTTTCATTAACCTTAATTCCCTTTCATTTATCTTTATATTGGTTTTCTTCTCATTTTCTTAAATCCGTTGCTTGTCTCAATCATTAAGATTAATTATTTTTAAAAGGCTCATCATTTTTTATATGAACGAAGTAAAATAAATTAAAAGGAAATCTCTAAGATCAGTGACTTTTTGTTTTTTTTGTTTAATTTGACAACACTTTGATTTTTGAAGAAATATTGAACAATAAATTTGAATTTCAGGAAATATAAATTCTATTGTACTTTAAATTTCTTTGAAACATTCAATACGTTGTATTTGTTTTTTACAAAAAGAGAAAGAAATGATTGATAGTCTTTCATCAAAAAAAACTTGGAATATCTGAATAAAATGTTTACAAAACTATGAAATATTACGAAAGGTTTTAATGTTTTCGTCATTGAAGTTGTAAAATATTTTAGATTGTAAGAAACAACCATGAAAACATATACATTGAGTCTGCTCTCATATTCTATAAATTTCCAACCAGAACACTGTCATCATTCCTTTAGCTGCCTTATATAAGTTGTGAGTAATGTGACTTATAACGAAATATCGAATTAAGTGATATAAAAATAAATATCGTTGAAACCTGATAATATAGATCCAAGAAAATCAATAAAACATTTGAATTTAATAAATTCTTTGTTTTTTTTGTGGTGATAGCAATCAGTAAATATTTAATCAGTTAAAAATGCCTCATGGCATTATATCCCAATTTGTACCTCCCTTACCTATTTTAAACATGGCCCCGATCATTTTTGATGAAGAGAAAGTTTGTTCTTCTTCTTTTGTTTTTACATTCTCTTAGTCTCGAACTTGCATCGATTGACTTTTATCTAATCAGGTATATAAAGAAACATTTTTAAGGGAAAATATACTAAGTTGCTGCAGGTTTGACAGACAATTTTACATTTCCTCAAAAATTAAAGCATCGATTTCTTGCATTACTAGAGGAAATTTGAGAATCAAAATAATTCATTTATTAAAAAATAAAACATACACATTTGTGTTGTTCTTTTGTTAAAATATACCGTTTGTGTTATAAATATTATACATATATATTTGTGTGTGTAATTATACTGAGTTTCACTAGTCTTAAACTTGGTACAGTTGAGAGAACACAGTCCTCAGATTATCATTTGGTCAAACATTTCAGTCGAATTACATTTATTAAATTCCGGATTGTTTTCGGTTTGGTGTTGTGAGGAATATTTTAAATTTGGTATGTTGAAATTGGTTTGTTGAATTTTGTATGTTCAGTTTAGTATTTGGAAATGTGTTTCTCCCACCCAGATGGAAAATTGATATTTTGGATGTTCACGATGAATAATTATTCGAGTATAATTTGCATTTTAAAGTACAGCATAAGATATTTAAAAAACTTTAAAAATATTAAATCGTTTCAAATTTTCATATTAAAAATTTAAATAAAGTAAAAAGTAAATTATTTCTTTACATAAAATCATTTTTTAAATAAAATTAATATGTAGATAAAATTATTACTAAAATTACAAAATTTGAACTTTAAAAATAAAATCTGAAAATAATGAAAAATTTGTTCGAATAATTTTTAATTAAAAAACATTAACTAAAATTCATCAATTTAGAACGATGTCGAATTACGAAAGCTTGGCTGAGAGTTATCCAAAAGACAAGTCTAATTGTATTGAAAATAAAAGTTCGAAAATCCATGTTGGTGTTCTTAATAAGTGTGAAGCCTTAAGTTGACTGGATTGCATTGGATGTGACAAGTTTTCTGTTAGAGATTATTTTTCTATTGGCTGTAAATTTTTATATTTATCATACGTCTCTATTACCTTGAACGATAGAGAAAACATATCGTTTTCTCAAATACTAATTAATAGCTGTCAATGGTTAGTTTGCGAGAATTGGATTGATTGCGTTTAGTGTATTTTTGCCTAATTAATTTTAATCTAATGATTAATTGATAGAGTCTTTTAATTATTTTATGGTTCCATATAGTTTGTTAGTTAATTACATGGTGTGGATTGACCTAATGATGGGATTGTGATATATACATATATAAATATATATATATATATATATAT
>MQRK01169229.1:17117-36239 GCA_001938485.1 Girardia tigrina
TTCTTCACATAAAATTGACTATTCAAAATATTTTGTTATTGATTTTTAGAACACAGGATATCGTTCTTGTTTTGAAATTGCAGGTGCACAGTTACTTTTTGAACGCACTGTATATCAAAGCAATGTTTATGTAATCATTATGTAATTTATAAATCATGAAAATACTTTCAATGAAGTTGAAGAGGATGGTGTTTGCGCATTGAGTTTAGGATCGAAGGATTAGATCCACAATGCTTCACACATCACCCTCTCCCAGTAATTACCAAATAGTGAGCACAAAATCTTTCAATTACTCACATCAACTTAACTATTGTTGGGGTTCCGAAAAATGTAAATTAAATTTTTAAATCTAATAAAAAAATTTAAAATAATTCGCTGGTTAAAATTAATAATTTTTGATTATTATAATAGTATTTTAATAAAATTTATAAAATATTTGTAAATATTTTGAGATTTGTTTTAGTTATTCAATTTTCAAGGTTAGAAAAAACTCCTATATAAACAATAGTTATTTCAGTTTCTCCACACAAATCGATCACTCTAAAGAAAATTTAACTTTGAATTATATGTGCGGTAAATTTGTTTGTTAATTTCTTTATTTATTTTTTTTAAACTAAAGAATTAATCAGAAAAGTTTTTAGTATCCTATAAAGGAGAAGTTAAGTTTTAAATAAATCATTCTAGCATCGCTCGAACTAAGAAGTTGTTGTAACTGTTTGATCGAAGTGTGATCTTTGAATTTTAGCGTACTGATAGAGTTGAATTTATATTTGTACTTCAATTGTTGTTTGCAGAATAAATTATTATTAAAAGGTCTTGTTCATTCTTCATATATTATTGTTGGAAGAAATCTTTTGGTCATTTGGAGTCAGATCAGTAGTTTAATATAAATAAAGATAGAAACGAGATTTAATTGTAATACCCAACACTATTCAAACATTTCTTCCTATGTTGAGCAATATTGCTATCACACTCACTGCGATTATGTTCCTGAATCCGTTTACTGAGATGATGACAATTCTCTCCGATGTATGTGGTGTCACACCAAAAACATTTATATTGATAAACTAAATTGGAATATAACCCAGTTGGAGTGATAGATTTACTACTCAACAAACTTTCTATTTTTACACGATCTAGATCAGGCATGGCCCTTTAGAGACATGGCTGCGACCCGCACAAATGTTACCAACTCTAAAGTGCACATAAACCACCTACAATCTCTATATTCACTCTATGACATAGAATCATGGCCAATCCCATGGACAGTTTGTTAAGTTTTGTAAAGATTTTTAAACAGATAGATGTATGCAAGAAATAAAAAACCGAATATCAAATTGCTAATGTGACCCCTGCAATGAGAAAAAGAAAATTGATCTATGACAAACGAGTATTTTAAGAGAAATATCAATCACAATATTTTTGCATAATAGTAACCGGGAAGATACACTGTCCAATTTGCAACAGCTGCATCGTCACGTCAAGAGTACAATTTTGAAAAGACATTATGAAACGAACCACAGAGTTTATGACAAATAAGAAACACATGGCATGTTTCAATATTAAAGGAGTTGAAGACTAATTTGACACAGCAACAAGCATGTTTTACGAAAATTTAGAAAGGCTCTGTTGCTTCCGTTATGGCAAGCGATGAACTCAGCAAAATGATTGCGTTGAACGGGAAATCTTATTATGTAGTATGACTCGGGTATGTATTACTGGCAAATTTGTGCAAGCCCGAGTCCAGTTCGGGTGTCTAATATGTTTTTGCTATTCTTCTATGCAGCAACGAAAATAGCTTCTACACACATATATGTATTGTATACAATCTAGGGTTGGATGATGGGAACCAGAGGGCCTGAGCTGTTCCTAAATCACATATATTAA
The DNA here is from genome assembly GCA_001938485.1 of Girardia tigrina. Lineage (NCBI taxonomy): Eukaryota > Metazoa > Platyhelminthes > Tricladida > Dugesiidae > Girardia > Girardia tigrina. The sequence goes on from MQRK01169229.1 coordinate 19,005, forward strand.
TAAAATGCGCGTTAATGGGTTAATACCATCATATAGGCTTATTTTCTCTTCAATCTTTGAAAGAAATATCCTAGCTAAAGTTGGAGCTAGTGGAGAACCCAAAGCTACCCTTGGGTGTAAATTATATGGGACAAAATATAACAATTCCCGAAAATCAATTTCATCAACTAAATGATGTTCATTAACACTAGAACGCCCACATGGTCATTTTTGACAGCAAAGCAATTTTAGATCACGCCAATTTAAGACAACAATTTCTATCGACTTGAGCTTTTGATACTTTTTATAATTTTGTTAAATATTGAACAATATTGTTGTAAGCTTGAAAAAATCAAGTCATTAGGATTTATTGTCTTAAAAAAGCTCAGTTTGAAATTGCCTTGTAGTCAAAAATGACTGCTTGGGCGTTCTAGTGTTAATGAACATCATTTAGTTGATGAAATTGATTTTCGGGAATTGTTATATTTTGTTTTGTTTATATTATATAACAACATTATTTCTCCATTATGCGCAACATAAATCTGTAGTTTCATATAAAGGAACATTTGTAAACGAATTGACAACGTCAAACTGAAAACTATCTCTACAAGTGAATTAATAAGAAAGTATAGGTTTCAGCTTGGAATCTAGATATTTAGCGATACTGTACTGAGAGGTGTTAATCATTGAAATTATTGGTCTCATTCCGTCTTTATATACTTTTAAAATTCACAGGTTGAGAACCAACAGAACACAATTTGGATTCAAGATCCCTGTGTAAATTACCAAAACTAACGAGTTTCTTTAATAAGAAAAAAAGAGCCTTATCATCTTTAATAGGTGGAAATTTCCCATTTTTTTCCAAATTTATCAATTTTTATGAATTTTGGACCACTTAAAACAATTTCTACTTTATTAATATAATTACATTAATTATACTGATTATAATCAGTACTGTTTAATACAACAAAGCCATTTCCTTTATCAAACTTACATAAACATTGCATTGATATACATAAATGCGAATAAATCATTGTTTATTTAGTCTTACGATGATGGTTGATCCGTCTAAATTGATCACAATATACTTTGACGGACGTTTTTTGACTTTTGAAGCTAAAATACTTTTATTAATAATATTTTTATATTTTTATCTCTGTAATATAAAAAGTAAAAAATTAAAAAAATATATTTAGAGGAATAAATAATTGATTATCTCTTAAAAAGTAAAAAAATAACTTTTTTTATTATTTTAGAAAAATAATTGTTGATAGATATAAGTTATGCATACTGGGAGGCAAATGTTCTGAGTTGTTTGTTACAATAAAAATATATAAAATTAAAATACATCATTTTTAAAACATTTACTTACATTAAATTGGCATTTGGAAATTTTCCAAGCACTTACATTCTTCTCATCATATCGATTCCTCCCATAAATCCAGGGGATATATTTCGCACAATAGCTATTCCTTTTTCCTCTTAACACCGTCCCACAAAATATCAACATATATTTCACCTAAACACATTTCAGGACTTGTAGAAAAAACTCCTGAAAGATTAATTTCTGATCTCTACATATCTGGTCTTCTTATTCGATGCCAGTTATCTTCGTTCATAACTGTGATTGAAGCACTGAAATCCCATAACATTTCAACATTAATTCCATTACAATTCATCAAACTCCATATTCTACCATCTGTCTTCTGGAACATCCCCTCTTTCATCACTTGTCTCATTATTCGTCTTCTATCTCTGCCTTCAATCATATTTACTGACTCAATCGCACCAATGAGATAGACACATGTGGTTGATATCGGTTTTTTTCGTCGTTATCTTCTTCAATTTGCTGTAGTTTTTCCTCGATCTGGTCATCAGTTTCATCTTTGGGGAATTTGATTTGGTTTTGTTGCCAAATAACAATCTTTGAATCTATGATCGTATCTACCGCATATTAAAAAACGATTTCTCAAGGGACATTCTCTTCTTTGATGGGTCAGGTGTTCAAAACAGATGTGTTCATGCGCCGGGACGGAGAACCTCCGAAAGATATATTTTTTGATAATGAAGATTGTCATTTTATTTTGAAAATATTTTCCTTAATTTTAAATTATATTAATTTTAAGGAATTAATTTCTTTTAATATCAATTTTCTATTTACGTAGATAATTTTTCGATTTTTCAGATTCCAGATGTTGATTTGAAAGGTCGCTTAGTTAGTCAGAGAATCGACCCTCAAACTGGAGATATATATTTTAAACAGAACTATGATCCAGACTTCCCTCCTCCGATTGAAGTTCCTCCACAAGTTATTGTAAAAAAAGAAAAAACTGGCGATGAAGAAGAAGAGGAAGAAGAAGAGGCCGAAGAAGAAATTCTTGAAGAAGGAGAAACTGCTCTTAAAGGAAATCCAGATTTTCCACTTTTAGACCAAGAAACTATTAAAAGATTATTGAAAAGGCAAGAAGATATTCCTGAGCAAGTTGAAGTCAAAATTAGTAACTATACTGAAAAAGCTGCAAACGTTATCAATGATTATCTTGATAATTTCAATGGTTTAAACGTAATAACGCTCAATGCAAATCTTCCACCGGCTAATTTGTTCAAGGTTAGAAATATAAAAATGTTACTTTTAAAATGAATTTAATTTTGAACTTAAATTATTAATTAGCTAATAATAATTATTGATTACTTTGTATTATTTATTATTTATTTATTATTTATTTATTTATTATTTATTTATTATTTATTTATTATTTATTTATTTATTATTTATTTATTATTTATTTATTTATTATTTATTTATTAAAAAATAAATTTATTAATAAATAAAATATTTATTAATAAATAAATAAATAAAGAAATTTATTGACATCAACTTTGAAGCATTTAATTTTTTAATTAGTTTTAGGTCCCAGAGAGGTAATATTTGCATGAATATTACTTACATATTTTTTTTACTTTTATAACTTTCTTTTTATGGCGTTCTTTTTCATTATTGCACGATATTATTCACTGTTCTCAACTTTTCAACTTTTAAATTTATTTTCAACAATTCAATAAATTTCAAATGCTAAATGAAAGATTATATTGAGTTTTAATTTTAACCAGCAATTAATGGAAAGACTGAGATACTATAACGTAAGACCAGCTGCTATTCCTATTGAATTGTTTCATGTAGCAAGTGAAGATGAAGAGGAAGAAACTCCTGATGGTTCAGATATAGATGAATTATTTCGAGAATTATCTTCTAAAAATTGTCCAGCCCCTGGTTTTCGTTGGCAAAAAAGTGAATGGATGAATTATTGTCCAGTTGCTTTACACGAAGGGACTTTATTACCTGGACAACCTCAATTTTCTGTTGGGTACTTAAACAAAAATTTTACTTCTCAAAAACATATTTTTTTAGATTTTTAAATAAAGTGTATGTGTTATCCACGAAGGAACGGATGAAGCAGTTTCTCCAAAATCCACGACCGTATCTATTACCTCCTCAACCTCAAATTCCTTGCAAAATTGCAATTGTTGGCCCCAAAGAATCCGGAAAATCTACTTTGGCTCACTTACTTGCTAATAAGTATAACGCTACTGTAATCGATATGAAACTTATTATGAAACCTCACGAGGAAGAAGCGAAAAGAATATTCTTAGAAGAGACACTTGTAAAATCTAAAAAAGAATCGATTGAAGTCGTGAAGGCCAAAATACGAAAGCAAATGGAAATAGAAAGAGCAGGTAAACTTATAATTTTGTTTTAATTATTTTCAATTCCACCCTAACCCTAACTTACTTTATTATTTTAACCATAAATATTTTTGTAGTTTATACATTATATAATACTAGGAAACTACCAAATATTACCCTGGACAGAACAATTTATAATAAAAACAGTTAATGAACAAAAGAGCTTGCGACAAATATTTTAATTTGTAATTTGGAAATGGAATATACCGTAGCAATGAGAAGTGTACACTACTGGGATAACAAAATTATAGACTTTAATTTCGGTATCGAACTCGGTGCAATGGGAGCAAATATTAAATATTGAGTTTTAGGATTTTTTCCACATGGATATTGATAGAAATGACATATTCAGAGATTTTTCATACCGAATGAACTGACATTGTAAGCAAGTCATCCCAGAACATGACTGGACTCGCTGGGATTCCAATTTATCGACTTATATAGAAAAAGGACTCATCATTGTCAAGGATTCATCTCGCTATCCGTAGCATTATCTATTCAAACAAACAGTTATATTTTAAGGCCAAACTGGATAAATTTCGTTGGTTTTACCACCATTTGAAATTTCAAGCCAGAGGTAAATATGGGGATTTTCTGCTAATCTGAGTGCCACACCAAATATAAAGATAAACTGTTGCTTCTCGTCTCCTCCAGTTTGAGGGAGAAATTTGAGAGGATGCAACTATAAAAGCAACCTAAAGTCCAGTTGTTGTGAAACTTGAAATTGCTTTTACAAATAAAAATAAATAAAAAAGACCAAACAATCAAAACTAATAATTATTTAACAAACAACAGAAGGAATAGAAAAGAGATAATTCAAATCGATCACAGTAAAAAAAACGAAATGAGGTCTATGGAAGGACTGAATAAAAATGTTACCTCGAATATGTTTCTTCGGATTTCTAATATTATATCGAAACGACGATTTCTTCTTGTCTTCTGTCGAAAACATTGTATGCTAAAGATAGCTTCTCAGAATATTTGATAATATAGCTGTACGACAATTCCTTCTTGTTGTATTACCGAAAAAATTGTAAATTTGAGATTACTTCTTAGAATAATTGATAATATAGTGGGAAAATTGTTGTATGCTGGAAATTATAATTATAATTGAATCGCATTAACAATGTAATTTTAATTTTGTGATCAATATTTGTTATTGATCTTATTTTCAATTTTTTAATTTCCTTTCTTTCTTTTAATGTGATATCGCATAAATAATAAATGTCTACGTTACACTAAAAAAATATTCAAACACAAGCAAAAACAAAAAAATGTTTACATAAAAAAATAAAAGTAAATGTACACACGGCGTTTCGTGAGTTTTTAATAATAAAAATAATAAAATAAAAATGTACATTTACAGCAACATTTTATAAACAAAGGTAGTAAATACGTTCAAACGTTTTTTTGTACATTTACTTTTTGTGCATTTATTCTTCCCTTTGTAATTTATACATTCAGGGAAATGTTAAGGAACTGTAATTCAATGGCGTCTTAACTTAAACCGGATAACGGTTATTTAAATATAATAAAGCTATATTTATTTAAAATAATGGACATCTATTACTATACTTATTAAATAATTAAGTCAAATAAATCACAAATATTCCTAATTATACTAAAGTTATTCCTTTTAATAGAATTAAAACAAAATATTATTATTTATCATGAATATTATGTATAATAATCATTAATAAAGAAAAATATTAAAGAATTCTTATAAAATAGAAAATTCTGTTTGAGTACTTAAACTTGTATTTTTGTTCAAAGATAAGAACTTTCCCTTCCACTGTTTTATGGTATCGACAGATATTTTACAAATATTTTTTATGGTGTCCATCGACAAATTTAAATTTTGTTTACTCAATTATAACCTAAATAATGTAAGTAAAAATAAATTATTAATTTTATTACAACATTTAGACATAATCCAGCATAAAATATACTTTATAATATGTCTTGTAATTAAGACCAACTTGCTAATGCGGCTTTGGAAAAATTGGGCGAGGAGGCCATCGATGGAATTGAAGACAACACTCGAGAACGTATCATAAATGAAGAAGTAGAGGATGAGGAATTACTTGAAAAGCCACCTTTACTTAGTGAAGGTTTAATGCTTGAAATTGCTATTGGGAAATTACATAAATTTTTAGACACGATTCAAGGGCCACCCAGTATTGAAGAGGAGATAGTTAAAGATCTCCCTGAAAGTATGTAGATATTATTTTATATCTAGATATCAGTGTTTTATCAATTAAATTTTATTTTTTCTTATAAATTATTGATGGTCTAATCTGATCTTTTAAGAAATTAAACCCCAATATATCACCGGTTAACGATCATCATAAGTTACGTTTTTGACTATTTGTGTATACACAATAAAAAATACTAACAAAAAAATGTTGTTTCTCAAAGACAAACTAGTAAACAAAAATATTTTTATACATTCTTTATGCGGACAGAACTCTACTGGACAAACAGATTTCTTTTGTAATCTTTTGTAGAACGGAAAATTTCATACTAAAAAAATTACAGCTCAATTTTACAATTAAATAGTTACTAATTGGTCGCGCTGCGATAGCCTTTGACCCTTTAGTTGAACCCAACATTATAATTTAAATGAGAGAAGATTAATTAAAGTAAATTAAATGTAAACGTTAAAAGTAATTAAATTAAATATATAAAATATATATAAATATATATGAGATCATCACGTTCATAAGGTTTTGTGATGATTGACGCCAATTTGATCTTTTCCGTTTAATTTATTCACTCCGAAGATCTACTGGTTCTTCGTTCAAAATCTCATTATTTTTCGCTTCGGTTTCGACATTAAATTTAACTATTTAGTGCGTTACTATAGACGCTGTTAATAAATGAATTTTAAATACTTTGCAAATGATATATTTAAACAAAATCGGATTTTGTTCTTTGTTTGTGATTGGTATTTGTATTTCATTAAGGCATGCTGATGGTTTCATTATGTAATAGCTAAATCATAGAAAATATTGGGTTGGAAAAATATCTGTCGTATTTTAAAGAAAATATTTGAATCAGTTTTAATAACGTTTATTTGCATTTAATCAAGAAAAAAAGATCCATTATTTTTTTTACCAAAAGTTGCCCTTTCTCAGGCAGTTTGTCGATCTTGTTAGCACAGAAATTTTTGTCCTTGGAGCCCAATTATTCAGAAACTTCCATTTTTATTTTTCTAAAATTTTTATTTTGATTTTACCTGAAACAACAATTGTAAACGATCAGTGTCAAGCTTATAGAAGCTTCACTAATACTGGATACATCATAGTTTACATTTTGTTAATCCAGCTAATGAAGCTCGTAGAAATCAGTTTAGCTCACTTATAGTTTCTTATTTCCCTGAGTATATTTCTCCTTCAAAGGTTATGAACAACAAGGGATTTTATATTTCAATCGATAAATAAATGTAAATTCTTTTAATTAAATATTTTTTTTGAAATAAAAATGTTGGTTATTAATTGCTTCTTTACAACATTAATCCACAACATTATTTTTTATTTATTTTGTTAAAAATGTGTGGAATTAACAAAAGGGAACATTCTTTAAATTTTAAATTTTCAAGCATAATGAAATTTATATTCTTTTTTATAGTCCTAAAATTTATAGTCTGTCTTTCCATCTAAATCTTTGTGATGCGCAATTATTATCGTTACTGATAACGAATATCATTGAATATCATTTATTAAATATCATTTATAATATAATATGAATATCATTTATAATATGAATAATATGAATAATATGAATATAATATGAATATGAATATATAATATGAATTTATAATATGAATATCATTTATAACGAATATCATTTATTAAAGAATAGAGATAAATCATTACAAGATCAATGTACTTAGTAAATCAAAGAATAACTTAAGTATATTTATTAAAGAAATAAAATTATATTAAAAAGATTAATGATAAACATTAATACTATTGATGTTAATTTTTTGTTAATATTCTCTTTTTATACAATTTAATATTTCGTATATATAAATAAATAAATCTGATTAACAGTTTAATATTCAATTTGTTTCTGATTGAACTTATTATTATTCCCTTGAAGATCAGAATCGCAACTAATTTGTTTGGATGGGGGCTGTTGTCGCCAAATGGGTATTCGGTTTTGATAACTTACGCAAGATTTATTTAAAAAAAGAAGAAAAATCTCTTTAAAAAGAAAATCGCTCTAAATTAAGCGACGAAAGAGAAAGTCGTAATTTGTCGGTATATGACTTTTAATTACTCAAAAATAATTTGGAATTTTTTGCAGAAGAGATTTGTTCTTTTTAAATAACTGTCCCAGAAAAACTGGAAAAAAGAAATAATTGTAACCAAAATATAAAAATACTGATCCGTTAAATTAAACTAATAAAATGATTATTAAAACTTTTCTCACAAACCAAAATTTTCATGATTAAACTAAAAATTTAACATTTTTTGGCTGTTAAATAAAACAAATAAAATCTCCATAAAAAAAGTTTCAGTTAGAAACAAATCTCAAGTTATTAATAAAAAATCTATTAATAATATTTTTATTAATGAACAGAATTTGTGTTGATAAAAATTTAATAAATTAAAAAAATATAAAAAAATTATCGTAGTATTAAAAGAAACATAAAACGTGATAATTTTATTGAACAGAAATTTGTTTTGGTTTATATTTTATACATGGATGTTTATTTTTTGTCTATATTATATTCATTTTATCTATATCAATAAAAGAAAATACTTTGCCTTATTTATACTGATAAAGGCATAAACTACTTTGACCCATAGGGTATTGAATCGTGGACTCTGTTTCGGGTGGAAACCATAAAATATACAAGAGTATTTCGATCCTCTGATGGAGTGTCTATGTGGGAGTTGCATGCCATTCCTTAATGATGTCCAAAAATATTTCTAATTCTCATGAGTCATAACACTATCATGTGGTCTATTTTGCCACCCCTAGGCATTTGTATTAAATTTTTATCTCACATGTATGTTGAGAAAAAGGTATAAATAAAATTTTAAAAATATTATGTACTTTGTGTGTATTGATGACCTTCCAGAACAAATAGAATTATAATAATTTTAAAAATAAGAAATACCAAAATGTTTTTTTTAGATATTGTGAAATTATTATATATTCTAATTCTAAATTCTTTTTTCAATTCTTTAAACATAATAAAGTATCTGAATCTCTTTTAAAGAATGAATCTCTTTTTAAAGTTTGAATCTCTTTCTTTCAGTTGCACAATGAGTGTACATTATTTTGTATTCTAGTAAAAATGCTTTAAGATTAAATAAATATTTTTGAAAATTTTTGTAAAAATTAATTATTAACATCTTTCAAAATAATTCAACTAAAATATCCAAAATGGCTTTAAAGAATCTTTTAAAATCACTTTAAAATTTTAATCATCTTCTAAAGTATTAAAAAACGTAAGTACGTGGGGCATACAATAAGTACCCGAACTGGGTGCTAAAGGAAACCAAAATAAACAAATCAACCGTGTATTGTATTATGGAAACAAGGGTCTGCAGGTTTATTTTTCAATATAAGACCTATTTTTGTCCACAGACTTTATCCAACTATGAAAGAATTCTAAAAATGCACATTTTAAGAAAATTTGACTTTTATTTCCCAAGAAAACATTTTTGGTAGACTTAGGGTCCATCCCTGTGAATCTTGTGTTAATCATCAATTCGGAAAGGATGTATCTTTATTTACTGTTTTTAATAGGTTCTCAAAGCATTTTCTTTTCCATCTTTTATGTGTCAGAACTTGATTATTACCTCGTCATTTGTAACAATAAATAAAAATAATTAGAAGAAAGTATTCGTTATTCGATGGGAAAGTATCTTGATTTATGTATCTAAAAGAATAAAATTAACATTATTTGTCACATTTCGTCCTAAAATTATGACTGTAATCGTTGGGGCTTACATGTTTAGGAATTTATTCATTTCCCAGGAAATGTATTAAAGAAGTTCATAATGGCTGGAAACAAATAATATGTATGTAAATAAAAAGACCGATTATTTATGTAATTAAACTACAATATCTTTTCGCTAATCTTTATTTATAATTGTTGTTAGATGCATTTACATTTTGAGATAATTGTGCTTTAACATAATTGTAAAACAAACTAATTAAAACGCAAAATAAGTTGTGATATTTTAAATTCCAAAGTTTGCTTTTCAAATGTACATTTTTAAATAAATTACATATTTATTTATCATATGTTGTGAAAAAATAACATTTTGACTCGTGAAAAAGTGAAATTAATTAAATAGTGTAAACTAATTCATATATATATTAGGTGTTAGAATTAATTCTTAGCGTTTTACAAAAGATTCCGTGGGTAATACGTTGTTATAATTACGACTTCAAGAACAAATTTATCTTAAATCAGATGTAATTAAGTATTATTTTAACGACTGATCTTACTATAAATTGTTAATATCATCAACTTTGTTTTTTCGTGAAATTTTACTATATTACTTTCATGTAAATAAAACAGCTGCGAAAAGATATTTATCATTTTTTGAAAACGTTTACGATAAACAAGCTTTAGCTGAGTAAACGTGTCGGAAATGATTTTTGCAACTCAAGAGCGGCGATTTAGACTTGGAGGACAACATAGACAGCCAAAACTGTTTGAAGATAAAGAATTCAAAACATTACTGGAGGAAAACGTATCTCAAAGTTGTCCACATCGTTAGGACTTGATTTTCCAGCAGTAGGAAAACAACTTAAAGAGCTAGAAATGATACAAAATGAAAGAAATCAGGTTCAATACTAATTAAAACCAAGGGAAGTAGAAAAGCGTCACTTAAACTGAGACTTTCTGCTTCAACGGTACAAAATAAAATGTTTTTTACATCGAATTGTTACTGGCATTAAAATGTAGATAAATAATTGTAATTCCAAGCGTATAAAATCATGAGTTAAACTTGGAAATCTATCATCATCAGTACCAAAATGTAATATTCATGAAAGTAATATCCCTTTTTGGATTTTGTGGGATAAATTGCGTATAATTTATTACGAACTGCTTTATTCAAATGAAATAATTACTGGCGATTGATACTGACTACAATTAGTGCGCTTTTGTCGTACGTTGAAGGATAAAAGGTCAGAAGGAAGAAAAAGGAACGACAATACTAGACCGCACGTCACCATATCAGTGAAAATGTGCCACCAAATACTGGCTTTGGAAGTTCTAACCAAACCGACTTTCCTTCTTCGGATTATCACCAGATATGGTCGATGGCTCATGATTTGTAGACAGAGAAATTTACTTCTTATGAATAATTTAAATATTTGATTGATTCATAGCTTGCATCTAAAGAATAAACGTTTTTTTTCGGTGGGTGTGTGTACATCCTACCCGGAAGATGGAAAAGAATAATAGCAAGTGACGGGTAATATGTTTCATAATGTAGTTTTGATGTTAGTTTAAACTAAGCAAAGCGTTTGCAAAAATAAATCTTTCCTTATCTCTTAAAAACAGTACAATTTAATTCCTGAACCTATTAAACGTAAATAATATCTAATTCGTTGAACGTTTAGAAGGCTTATTTTCATTGTCTGTTTCGGTTTTTCATAAAATATATCGGTCAGTTTAATTTAGGAGCACTTTATAAGGCTTTTGATGAAGCCTGATAGGAATAAGATTGTACATCATCTGCCTGAAAAGTATGTAGGTGCAGTTCCATGTATGGTCATAATCCTAAACTTCAATATAGAGTTATGAGTTTGGCAAGAACATTGCACATTGGACGATTTAATGAAAATTAAGAAAGAAGACAAACGAATCAACCAAAGAAACCTGTCAAGTAGACTCAATATGTACAAGAAGGCTGCCAAACATGTTGAAGGGTAATAAAATCGGAACCATTTGGCAGGCAATGCGTCCTGCGATACCAGATAGCTCAGGTGCGGGAATAGCGAATGTTACAAATAAAGAGAAAATGAGCATTTATGGTAATATTATTATTATGGAGGATGAGACCTTGAGACACACTAATGTTCCAATCAATAATCATGAGTTCATGAATAAATGTTTTCAGCGCAAAAATCACAGAACATACTTTATTGTGATCAATCTTATTGAAATCGTTTCATGATGTCTTTGGTGGCCAAATAGGTGGTTAAACTTTACGTAATCCATGTAATCATCGACTCACACTACTACTGTGTACTTAATGATTTTTCATGTTGCTGCGAAAACCTTTATCTTCTGTATGACATTTCAATAGTTTACAAAACTTACCGAACCATTCAACAAAAAAGGTTTTGTATTTGTTTTATATCGATAGTACCACATTGACTTGCATCTGATTGATTTATTTTCGTTTATTTACTCAACGAAACATAATCGAGGAAGTAAAAATGGATCACACGAAATGAATGTACATTTCCTTCTATAAAAAGGATGCACATTCTTCAAAAATGGTTTATTTTTTACTGTTGGATAGTTGGTGGAAGTTGAAGTTATTGCTTTTTTCTCCAAAAATATAAATTCAACTTTTGAAAAACTTATGATTATTTCATAATTTTACTTAATTTTTTCAAAATTTTTGATTTTTAATTAAAGTCATTAAAAATTTAATAAAAAATTTAAATTAATTAAAATTAATTATCAAATGTTTTACAATTCTGGCACAAACGTTCTCGACTTAGAACCATATTTTCGTTTTTAATTTTAATTACAAAGTCAAAATGAGTTAAAATTGTAAGAGAACTCACACATTTATTACATTCACATTTCTTATCATCTTTATGATGATCAATAGTATTGCTGTCACTATAATCGATCACTCAATTTTCAATATCTCTCATTATAATCTGAAATATACTTGAGAAAATTATTTTATTAAAAAATATTTAATTTAAATTTTACTGGGTTAAATAAAATATTTCTATAGTCATTTTTAAACATTAATAAAATTATTTAAAAGTTGCAATAATAAAAATTAAAAATTTGAATATTTAATCTAAATTTGAATAAATTAGTTTCAGATTATAAGAATTAAAATATTGATCGTCCATCTGGTTAGGAGAGGCACAATCCAAAATCAACACACAACATTTAAACATGCAAACACTACAAAAAACAATTATACAAACCATATTCCTCACAAAAATAAAGCCAGGAGAGAAAGTTGTGATTGGTAAATCAATTGGATTGTGAAATATTCATTTTTATTTAATTCTAAACATGACGTATAAGGCAAAATTTCATAATTATTTAAAAAAACTGTAATTATTTTATATATAATAATTCCTTTGTATTTTTATAGTGATAAAAGAATGATAAAAAGCTCACTCGTGCGACTTGTAAATACTGTATACATATCTCTGTATATCCGCTAAAAGCAAATTACCAGATTTGTTGACGATTTTTTTAGTTGTAAAATTATTTCAATTATTTATAATAATTGTTATATTATATTCATAATTTATTATTATATTCAATATTTACAAAAAGCAATAAAATCTGTGGTATTGAGTATAATAGTATTAATTCTGAATGTCAGTCAATACAAGTTGTGGTGGATTTGATATCGATATTCATACAGAAACATTGACTTTTATTAAAATCGATTTGATAAACAAAATAACAAATGACAAAATAGATTCTGTATTTTAAAAGACTTATTGTGGCACAAAGAAGACAAAGGACCTCAAATAAAAATGTATAAAAATTTCATTACAAAGCCTCAAGGAGTTATTTATCCAATCGACTTTATGTTCTAAGAGAAAATTTAAAATTTCAGCTATCAAATGAAATTTCAGGCTTTAATACGATATTAAATTATTTTTCCAATTATCGATATCGAATTATAAAAAATATTTAAAGACGAAGTCCAGGAATGGCGTATCAATAGTTTAATGAATTATGATCAGTTTTCCTCGAGGGATCACCTTTCTTATAATATTTTTCATGAAGGCTTATATTTGTGATGAAACATTCGAAATTCAAAGCGATCATTCCCGATGATTTTCATAATAATTGAGAAAATTTTGAAAAAAAACGTCATTATAAAATATACAAATTGTATAAAAAATTATTTTACAAATATCCAATTAAAATATATTCAATTAATGAAATAAGATTTGATGAGTTCCAAAAGGATCATAGTTATAAAATATTTTTTGTAATTTTTTAATCATTGATTAAGTATAAAATATAATTAATTTTTAGCACTTACATTTTAAATGAGACAATTACGATTTTTAAATCTACTTTTATGTATGAGTAGTGTGAGCTATTTATTTAATTTAATATAAATCAAAATTTGTCTATTGTTTGATATATATTGTTATTTTATTAGAACTACCAGAGATTTTTGTCGATGAATTCCACCCTGAGGTTCAGGAACTGGTCGCAAAGGCAATGGCGGAAGCAGAAAAACAAGAAATGATTTTACCTTTAGAATTGTATATGGAGGAATTAGAAAAAACAATCAAAGCAAATGATGAAGCTTTAAGAAACAGAGAGCCAAATAGTAAATTGTAAATATTTGTTCTTATTTTAAGATATAATAATGTTATCAAAAAGTCCACTTAGATTTATTATATATACAATAAACATTCATATGCCAGAAAAGAAGAATAAAATAACACATTTCTAAAGTCAAAAAGTGAAAATTGGACGTGTAAATTTTCGTTGAATTTTATATCCCCTAATTGCTGAAACACATGTGGTAACATTCTGTGGTGCCATGTTTTTTTTCTTTAAAGATTATGAGTTTTTGAGATTATTTTTCGCCCAAAAAAAATTTTTTTTGCTTCTAATAAAATAGAATTTCCAAATTTTATTTTTATAGAAATTCGTTTTAATTTTATGATTTTTTAAATTTTATATTAATTAATAATATTCAATCAGTTAATATTATTATTTTCTTAATTGTAGTTGAAAGATATTGTTTTTACAAAATGGAACTTTGAATCCAATTCATTGGTCTTCTGTGTATGGCCTTACAACTCATACTAAATAATTGTAATACTTTTCTTAAAATGTTTTAACCAAATAGCGAAAATTCAAGAAGTTTTGTTTTATAAATTTTGGCTTTTAAAGTTGCAACTTCTAATTTAAAATTGACTATTGCGGTCAACCAAATTGCTTGTGCGTGACGATCCAAGGGGCATGTCACGAGAGATGAATATCGCTTGCTATACTGTTTATTGTACCAAGAAAACTTCTGATTCAACTGGAGATTATTCGGAGCTTGTCGCAGGTGGCAGAACTTACTTCAAAGGCGCTGATAGCATTGATAACAGAGAAAAAGTTTTAAAGAAATAACAAATTATATACGAGACATAAAGCAAAATAAGACAGTGAGGAGGGTCTTCAAAGAAGATATAAGCCTAGTTTTGGTTTCAGCCAGTCCTGTTGAAGCATGTAATCTGCATTTAGATATTGCTTTGTTTATCGGGTCAATCATCATGCCGTCATTTTGTTGGGCGTTGTGGCAAGAGATACTGAGTGTCTTCATTACCTGGGCCAATAGTACGACCAACGAATTGTAGATCAACCCATATTGTCCTATTATTCAGTTCGTGTTTTAGCAAGATGACATACATATTGACAGTAACGCATGAGTATCTGCAATCGGAAATCCAGTTTTGGTCTGACGCATTAAAATTTCGAGTCGTTAAAGTCACGCAGTCTTAAATGTCCTCCGATTTCTTACAGTGAGTTTGCAAGAACTTTCAAAAATCCTTTTTTATTCCAGAGGAAATAGTTTTGAATGAGTGATAAACAGTCATGGGATGTTTGGAACAAGATCGAACCTGCTATTACCAATACTGAGAATTCTTTATAGGTACGTTAAAACATACATGTACATTATATCAATGTTTTTTTGTATATTCTATGAATACAGATATGTTTTTATTACTTTTTATGCGTTTTTCGAAGAACGTGTCTACCGTCTAAGAAAGGTTGTGTAATAATTTATTAAAGCAAAAATTAACTCTGACATATACTAGCAAAGTATAATAATATGAGTAAGAAATTTTAAATAATATGTTTTTCAGACACGGTTGTTGGATACTAGACAATTATCCAAATAGAAGAGATCAGTGGACGGGAATGATGGAATCAAATCCTGAAAGCTTTTTAATTCCCGATCAAATACTTGTATTAAAAGATTCTACTGAAAATTATCAATTTATGCTGAAACGCTGGTACAAAAACAATAAAGAAGCGGTAGATTCAGCAATCGCTTTAAGAGTTGGTGATAAAATTAAAGAGTCAGGTGTGAAAAAAATAAAATATGATAAATATATATTATTAATTTATTTTTCTTTACTCTCTTTTATTGACCAGGTACTGCGAAACCGGATCAAGAAGTGGTTATGACCACCGATGATGATCTACCACCTCCAGGCCCAGAACTAAACGGAGCTCGAAAAGAGATATCAGACTGGTTTCAAGAGTGGGCAGGAGCGTCGAATATTGCTTCTTCAGCTCCTACTCACGTCGAGACCATTGAATTAAATATTGAAGATAAATCTGTTGAACAATTGTTTCAAAATGCTGTAAAAGAAATTGAAAGTATTAATTCTACATGAAAATTATTATATTATTGTTATATAATATTATGATTATATTTGTGAGATTTCACGAATTGATAAATTTTTGAAAATTTAAATTAAGCAAATATCTAAAATCAAAAGTTCTTGAAAACAACAATAATTAAAAATATCTCTAATTAATTTTAAAAAATAATTCTGAGAAATAATTTAATGAAATTTTATTGGCTAAAATTGTAATTTTTAAAACAGGTAATTTTTAAACATTAAACCTATTTGAAAATTTCGTAAATTTAAAATTATTTACTTAATAATTAATTTTTTTAAAAAAATAAATCAAACAGTCATTACAAATTTTGTTTTTAATTTTTTAAAAAGTGGGTCTTTTAAAAAATTAAAACAGCCATTAAAAAATTATAAATAACGTATAAATATTTATACCATTTGTATTTCTATTTCAATTTTTTGCATTTCAATTTTTTGCAAATCAAATTAACTTTTCAGTCAAAATAAAAAACACCCAAACAAAACAAAAAAACAATTAATGCTGTATACCATTTTTTATTAACTTTTAATTTTTTCTTAAATTGGATTAAATTTCAATTAACATAACAAACACACAAGAACACTAACATAAACAACGAGAAACATTTCATAATGTATTAGGTGTACAAGTATGAAATGCGGATTAAATTTTGAAAAGAAATACGTTAAAAACAAAAGAACGATAAAAAAGCTTTATTCAAAATATGCTCCATTACTAATGATACATTTGTCCCATCTATATCTCAAATTGTGGATACCTCGCCAGTCTTCCTTATTTTCCATGAACCATTCATCGACCCATTTTTGCACATTTTCGTAAGAATCAAAGCGCTGCAGAGCAAGTGCGTGACCCATCGATGCAAACAAATGGTAATCTGAAGGAGCCAAGTCTGG
>MQRK01169229.1:37033-47811 GCA_001938485.1 Girardia tigrina
GACACTACATAATTACTCAATATTATGACATCATTGCCTAACCATTGACCTACTTTTTGCATTGTGCACAATCCGTTTTCTGAAATCCGCATTTCATACTTGTACACCTAATATATATTCGAGACCTGTTGCACTATTTGTCATATTGTAAACAAAAAATATCCTGAAAATAATTTGCAAAATATAAAACAACAAACATTCCAAAACATTCCTCACACCAACAATATTATTTTATTATTATTTGTTTATTTTGTTTTTCATTTATTTAATTAATAAAAAAATCGTTCTTCCATTAATAAGGGAAAGATTTTGTTTTCGAAATGGGTTTGAATCTCATTAATTTTAATTTTAAGAACCGCTTTTTGATATAAATTTTATGAGAAGTAGGTGAAGTAGGCATGAAAGATTGTTTTTGGTTTTCACAGACAGATTTAATTTTTTGAAGGATTTCTATCAGTCTTAATATTTTTTTTCATTTTAACATTTAATATCAAATTTTAGGTTTGAGTAATTTTGTTTTGTAGCTGTTTGTTTAGGGTTAATTTAAACATGATGTGCAAAAACAAACATTTTCGGGTGTACATTTCCAAAAAATAAACTAATCTACTGAACATCACAAAGTGATATTTGTAGCTTTTTGGTGTTTATTGCATATCCGGTAGTACATGTCAGAATTATTTTAAAAAATTCCGTTCAGTCACGCAATTTTTTACTGAATTTTGTCATCAGATAATGATATAAGTATGAGGAAATATTTTGTCATTGTTTATGTATGTAAGGGTAGATAAATTTATGCAATGCCTTTTTAATGTAATGCAGTGGTTGATCACAAGTCTCAACATCAGTGTGATTTTCTCTTTTTAATCTGAATTTTCGAAAAGCTCTGTTTGCCGGATTATACGCTACTTTTTTCCATTTGTTTCCAAGTAGCCGATTGATAATTCTCAGCACAAAGGATTGGCATTTCCTCGTGAAAACTATTAACTCCCACAATTACTTAGACGTATTGTAGACAAATCTTTGTCCAGAAAACTTGAAATGTCATGTACAATCGCTTTGAAAGACGGTGTTCTACATCACTTCGTCTTCATACTGGGTGAGTATCTACATGTCATAGAAATACAGAGTGATTAGCAAAGGCTCTAAACACATTTTGTCTCCGAAATCTCCTGATCTCAGTCTATTAGATTTCCGATTTTGAGGTTGCTTGATAGTGAAGATTTACCATAATAAAAGCCAACCATATTTCAGGAATTAATGACTTGAAGCAGCTGTTTCAATTATTGTATCTCACTAGAAGACAATTATTGTGAATAATGCTTACTAATTTAAATATTCATTGTGGACAATTAATGAAAACAGGTGATCTATAAACTTCCATAATGAATGTATTAATTCATGCATTTAATTTTGGATTTCAACTCATTTTCTGGACAAGGTTCTCAATCAAAATGTTGCTTGAAATCAGAGGCAAGTTTTGTTCCTTAAACCTATTTAAGAAAATATTAGTATTTTTCAATTATAGTTTTATATTTTTGGTAATTTTAGTAATAAAATTAAATAGTTATGTTCTTTTTCATTTTTTGTACTTTTGACTACAGCTTCATGTCACTAAATCAAAGTTACTTTTTTACTCGTAGAATAGAATATTTTAGAGTTTTTAAATATTATTTAAACATACAGCTAGACTGTGTACTTTCAAACTAATCACGCAATGATCCTCTTTAAAAATTAATAAAATTCGATATTTATTATATATTTAAAATCAAACACCTTATCGTCGCATTGTTAGGGGTAGCAATCTTTCATTATAAAACTTATTTTATTATATTATTAATTATTGTTGTTGGGTTCTTGATCAAGAATAGAATTCATTAGCACAAAATTTTATTTCTATAAAAATTAACTATTATTCAAACAATTTTGTTGAGGAACTTTTCTTTTGTTTTCTTTTGACCAGATTAATAATACATAAAATATTTTTAATATTTTATAAAATTTCTTTCAAAAACATTATAAATCTACATAATTTAATTTTTTATTTTACATCCTTTTTAAAACGTATTTTGCTAATTTACAACAATTTCTATCAATTTAAATGTTTTCAATTCAATATTTAATTTAAAAACCAGTTAACATTAATATAATTTAAATACAAAAAAATAATTTAGAATTTTTAAATTTATTGTTATGCTCTAAAATTTATGTTAATTGTAAATTTTTAATAGTTGCTTTATTTTTAAAAAGCTGTTTAAAATTTAATTATTTATCAAATTATTAATTTGCAGAATTTCCAACAACTTTAATATTTAAAAATTATCTGTTTTTAAAAATTAAATTTCTATCAGTCAAAATTTCATTAATTTATTGTTTGAGAATAACTTTTAAAATTAATTTAAAACGTACAATTTTCCTTGGCTTATATTTTTTTAAATAAATTATTTTAAAATCAATTATTTTGCAATTAATTTCAACTTAAATTTTTAGCAAATAAAATTAAATTATTCTTGAAAATAACTGTTTAAAATTAATTAGAGATATTTTTAATTATAATTCTTTCCAAAAGCTATTGATTTTAGATATTTCCTTGTTTTTAAAGTTATTTATAAAACTTAATTATTTCAAAAATTTTATGAATATGCCCGCTCCTCCCGATTGTTTTAGTGCATCTATCATTACTCAAAGTTTTTAAAATATTCTTTGATGAAATATATTTTTTAGAAATTTTTAAGCCAGTAGCAATTGAAGTTAGCGGTGCTGATTTAGAAGAAGATGAAGAAGATGAAGGAGCAGGAGATGAAGAAAATGAAGAGGAAGAACAAGAAGAAGAAGGAGTATCGGTGATTTTATTTTTTATTTCAAAAATACAAATTCACTGTTAGAATGAAGAAGAACCGAACCGAAGCAAGAAAAAACCACTTGGGGACACTAATTATTGGTGTCCAGTAGCACTGAAAACAAACAATATCCTGTGGCCGGGTAATCCGGAAATTGCAGCCAAATATTTAGGAAAAATTTATTATTTCGCCAACGAAGAAAATAGAGAGAAGTTTATTGAAGAACCACTTAATTATATACCGGTTCAGAACATACCAAAAGTAGGCTTAAATTAAAAGATCATCAAATAAATTATCAATATTTTAGACTCCTGCTCTTCGCTTATTTTTATTAGGTGCCAAGGGTTCAGGTAAAACCACACATGGTCGAATATTGGCTCAAAAACTCGGCCTGTTTCACATCAGTTTTCATGAGATTTTACAAGAATATATTTTACCGAAAAATCGAAAAAAAATCGGACCGGAATTCAAAGAAGAAGAAGATATACCTGATTTTATAATGCCTGAGTTTGAATAATTTTCAGAATCAAGCATTTTTTAATTTATTTATCTTAATAGTCCGATTCTTGAAGAAGCGGAAAAGCAAGGACAAGAATCTGAGGATGTCGGTGACAAATCCACTGACGTTGAAAATCCCGAAGAAATTGTAAATGAAAATGACGTTCCGGACGAAAAACTACTGAATGAAATGAAAGAAGAAATGGAAGAATGGGATGAAAATGAAAATGCAATAAAGGAGAATTTGGAAAATCAGCAACCCTTATCCACTGCTTTATTATTACAATTATTACAAGATTTTTGGAACAAAGATCCTTTTGAAAATAAAGGTTTCATTTTGGAAGGATTTCCTCGCAATGCTGAAGAAGCCCAGTTTCTTACCGAAAATAATATGTTTGCCGATGGTGTAATTTCCCTATTGACAACCGAGGACGATATAATAGCACGACTTCTTCCACCGCGATTACAGAAATGGAAAGACAGGAGAGACAAAAAAGATCTTTATAAAAGAAAATTGGCTGAATATAAAGCCAAGAAAAAGGTATTTTATTTTTCTTGATTTCTTTTGTTATTTTGTTTTTTTTACACTTCTCTTTTATTTTAAATATTTGACAAATGTTTATGTATTCAGCAACTTAAAATGGATAGACGCAGAAAAGAATTACTTGCCGAATTAGAAGAGAAACGAAATAAGCGATATGTAATTTTATCTTTAATGAACATCTTTATATTTTTTTCGTAATTGAAAGAATAAAGAAAAAATTAAGAAAACAGATTCCGAAGATGAAAATGAAGAAGAAGAAGAGGAAGAGGAAGATTTAGAAGAAGAAGTGAATATTGATGACATGTTAGCCGAAGAATTTGAGGTAGATTTACAGAATGCATTTTAAAATAAAAAATAATTACAATAGGAAGAAGAAGAACCAGAAGATGAAGAAGAGGAAGATACCGAAGAAGCTGCCATAGAACAGATTGAAAATGAAATCAGAGAAATATACGACAATGATACCAACGAAATTACAAGTGTTATGGAAAGTTTTACCGAAATGCAAGTTCCGAGATTTGAAATAGAGGCCGGAGAAAAGCCAACGATTGTTCAATATCGAATATCTAAAGTTGCTTGAATTGAAAATTTTACAGAACTTAATTTCTATCAATTTTCGCAGAAACTAAAAAAGCTATTGGATAGAAGAGAATCGATCTTTGAAAGATGTTATCCAGTGTCTCCGGGAAATGCTGAAAAGCTTATTAAAGCTGGTTATAAATTTCTCAGCAGATTTGGCAGATGGTGTCCAGTGACTTTGTTAAATGAAAATTATCCCTTTATGCCGCTTGTGGATCAGTTGCATCCCACATACCCTGTGATTTATCGCAATTATATTTACTTCACTAAATCCAAACAGGCTAGAGAGTTGTTCATGATGAATCCTCTGCACTACTTGAAGCAGCCGTCACCAAAACATTCGGTTCCCATCAAGTTATGTTTACTGGGACTACCAAAATCAGGAAAAACAACTTGTAATTTTATATTTATGTTTTTTGAAGCTAATAATCAAAGTTATATTAAATATTAAACTGTTAATCATTTTGTGATAATAATTTTATTAATTTTGTAGTACTTTATACAATTTTGTACAGAGGGGCCTAAAAAATTCCAAAAAAAATTATTTATTAAAAAAGAGAAATTGTAAAAATTGTGATTTATGGATCTATGGCACTTTAAAAGTCACTGTTTATTGAAGATAATTTTCGAAACGTTTTTCCTCAGAAGAAACTTAATGGCGTATCAGATCGTAAAAATTACGAAGGACATTTGCATGCTTTTCTTCAGGAATTAGCTACATCTGCTCCACAATTGCGTTTCTAAGAGTTTCGAAAGTCTCAAATTTCCTTAAATATATTGTCCTAAGAAAAGCCTAAAGTTGGAAGTAACACAGAATTAAAGGTGACCATCTATTTCTCCTTTGATATACTTTTCTGCGTCTAAGCTGATGATCCGCTGACAAAAATTATCCTCGATCAAATTATGCAGTATGATAGGGCCTGGCATCATTCTGTATGTATTAGTTTGATGCAAAAGAAATGTCGTTTTTTAACCGTCAACTTTAAATGAACATAACTTTCTTTAGAATTAACTTTATTAGTCAAAATAAAAACCATTACATTGAACACACTGTTGCCAACGAGTAACAAGTTTTTTTATTCCAGTTTCATAAAATTCTGGAATTCTGGAGGCGATGAAGTCTTCCAAGGCTCTTTCAGTATCTCCTTGGTTTCTGAAGCATTTTTCGCGAAGGAACTGGTTGAAATGTTTGCAAAGGTGATAGTCTGTAGGAGAAAAGTCTGATGAGTACGGTGGATGAGCCAAAATTTCATATTCCAATTCGTTTTGGTCTTTTTTGCAACATGTAGACGAGCGTTGTCATGCAGAAGAATTGGCCCCTTTCTACTGAGTTATGCCGGCCGTTTTTTTATATTTCTTGGTGCATTTTGTCAATTTGCTGATAATACTTTTCCGCCGTAATTGTTTGGTCTTGTTTTAGGAAGCTGTAATGTATTAAACCGTGTGCTGAATACCAAACAATTACCATGACTTTTTTTTGGTGTAATTTTAGCTTCGGGAAAGGGTTTGGAGCCTTATTGAAATCCAACCACTGAGCTGAACGTGACCGGTTGTCGTATAGGATCCATTTTTCATCGCACGTTACAATTCGATCCAGAAACGGATCGCTTTGATTACGCAAAAGCAGAGAATAACACACGTTAAAACGACGATTTTTTTGATTTTCGTTTAATTCGTGCGGCACCCACTTGTCCAGCTTTTTCACTTTCCCGATTTTCTTCCGATGGCGAACAACTGTTGATTGGTGAACGTTGAGTTCTTGGCAATATGTTTCAATGAAGAAAAATTCAATATTTTTTTATTTTTCACACTCTTATGAAAATATGAAAGATAAAATTAACTTATGTTTTTCTCGAATGAGACGGAAAATTGTTTTTATGCAATTTTATCTGTTTCAATTTTTTGATATAAATACACTTTTATATATAAAATTAATTTTAATGAATTTGTTAAATAAAATACCCCAACAATCGGAAAATCATGTAAATTTTATTCCTTGCATAAACGTATCTAAATAATTAATTAGTTGAGTGAAATGTTTATACGTTCGGCAATCGCAAAAAAAATGTTTTTCATTTGAAATGTTTTTTAGAAATAAAAGTAATATTTTATTGAATATTAAATAGTTTATTGTATATATAATATCATACAATGAATAAGAATAATTATTTTGTAAAATTTTAAACATGTAATATTTAATAGCTATTTTTATATTTTTAATATATAAATGTTATTATTATTATGTTTTACGTATTTTATTATTGAAAATTAATCTTAACACTTTCGAAAAAAAGAAGCTAGAAAGATCAACGATATTATTTGAAAGAAATAAAGTTTCTACATATATAACTTTTGTTAGAGATCCTTGATTTAATTTAACAGGTTGATGCATCGTTTTAAGTTACTAATACTGATTTCGAAGGCAATCATTAGGAAAGTCTTCAAATTGTAAAAACGCACAAAATCACACATTTGTGAAACGAATTTTAAAATCACAAACATCTACAAACCATCTTTTCATCATTATAACCATTATGAATCTTGGAACGAACTTGTTGTATGGTATTTCGATACACAATTGTTACTGCAAGAACTGAATTGTTTTCGTGAAAGTCTTTAACTTAACTAATAGATGTTATTCAAAATATTAAACTTTAAATTAAAGTAACTTTTTATAGTGGCTCAAAGATTTGTCAGAGAATATGGAATAACTCGAATAACTGGAGGAAATGTTCTTCGAAGGGTGCTCAATGAAAATTGGAATACTGAATTGGCAAAAGAGATTAAGAACTTCTTAGTGAAAGGCCTTATCGTACCACATGAATATGTTGTGAAGTGTATGGAATTATGTCTGATGGATTCCGAATGTGCAACAAGAGGGTATTTTTTTCGCTTTTTGTAAAAATTATTATGTATTCTATAAATCTTGAAGATAATTAATTATGTTGATTATAATCATTATAGTAAATAAAGAATCTCAGTCATTTACAAAATATTGGATATTATAATATTGTCATGACACATTTTGTTAAAATCATAAAATCTCTAAAGTTTATGATGTTGAGAGGAAGCAATTACCATTCATCAAATAATAAAATAACATTTATAAGTATGTGTTATACATTTACTTGTATATAACTATAAATCATAATCTTCTATGTTTGTTCATTAAACGCTGTGGATGTTTTCTTATATGCTTCAGTGGTAGTGCTATAAAATCGACTTGTAAATGTATTCTTTCATATAAATGTATATGCTTATGTTCATCTCTTAAGATTAATTCCATATATGCACTATTTTTATATACAGTATCATCGCTCAGTACTGAAACCTCTAGTTTTACTTTGTCTTTGAAGCTGCTTTAATGTTTCATCACCGATACCTTCGTTTTTCGTGAAAAATACTTAACAGAAAAGTATACTTTGGCCTTGATTTAAACTTTGTTGTATGAATCACGGAATTTTTGTGTTTTGTATTATCCTCTGATTATGTACGTTAGGACATGATGTATCAATAGCTGATACTTCTAATCGTAAAATCTTTCATGACGACTTGTTAGAGAATTGGTAATCTTTGTTAATTCAATCTTATTTAAAATAAAAATTGGTTGTTTATGACTTCAATTAATTTTCCCTTTGTCAAAATGTAAATTTTGCAGCATTGATATCTTTAATTTTCTCTTAGTTTTCCTCAATTTTGACTTAAAACACTTTTCAGCAATAAAATACGATAAATTTAAAACTTCCTACTGCAAGACAAGATTAGTTTTGCAAAATTTTGCTATGTAGAAAATACAGGGTTTTCAGTACAATTTCGTCATTTTTCAGTTCAATTTAATCTATTTTAGTTTCAATTTCGTTAAAAAAGCAAAAAGGCATTTTATCTTCAAAATATATATTTTTACATAGGAAATAATCTGAAAAAAGCATATTGTACAATGACATTTATAGACAGAAACAACACCTAAAAATCTTAAAACAAAAAATTTACTACAAACCTCTTAGTTCCCTCATCATTTGCCTGAAGAATCCATTGCAATCTTCATTGGTAATTCGGTCAAAACCTTCGTCAATCAACCTGTTGAGCTCGTCACCATTATTTGGAGCAGCGCGCCTGATGTAGTCCTTCCATTTGGTGAACATATGGTCATTATGGTTGAACTGGGGAGTATAGGGTGGCAAGAAGAGATTTTCGTGTCCTGCTGTTTCAAAGAATGTTTTTACGTTTATCCATAACAATTGTGCATTTTGTAAAATTTCCTGCGTTTAATCAAGTAACAAAGTCTTGTATAAAGTTTGCAAAGGTTGTTCCATTAAATGTTGTGTTCTGTTGCCTGAAAAATTTTGCTCCATCTTTATTGATTGCCGCACAAATACTCATGTTACGTGACCTAATACCAGGTGCAGTAAGAATTGCAGTTTCTCCCGAGTGCGCTCTTCCATAGCAGCTACGCATGAAAATATTCTCACCAACTTCATCAAAAAAGAAAGAATTTACGTCATTTTTCTGTAATAATAAATCTTGAAATTGGTTTGAGTATTGTATCCGTGCTAACGTATTACTATCTGAAATGCTTCTTTCTGTGACGACCTTTAATCTTTTGAATACGTTCTTTCAAGCTATTGTATATTGCAGTAACTGACAAATCAACGCTAAAATTAGTATTCATCTCTAACCTCAGTGAGTTCAGAGTAATATCACATTTTTCCTCGACTCTTGATTGTATAAATGTCTTCATTGGATCTGCGATTTTGGTGTACCAGAACACGCCTTTCGGTTTTTGTAAAATTCGATTTTCTTTTTTGTAAACATCAACGATTGATTGAATTGTAGTGCATGGCAATCTGAATATTAAGACGATTTCTTTAATGGATTTTCCTAACTGATAATTTTCAACTATTAGGTTTCTGACGTCATTTGAAATTTTATTTCTAACCATAAGCGTTTGTTAAAACAAAATTTTTATTCGATTAACAGATAATAACGAAATTGAAAAAATTGATTAAATTGAACTTTAAAATGACGAAATTGAACAATGAAAACCCTGTAATAAACGAAAATTTAGAATATTTTCAAGGTTTTGATATTCAAAAGATTTAGTAGACTATTTGAAATTATTTTATTCGATATTATTTTCATTTATTTTAGATATGTTCTTGATGGTTATCCATTTTCATTCGAACAAATTCAATTGATGCATGAAAGTAATATTATTCCATCAAGGATTTTCGAATTGATCTCCAGTCCCCGAGAACTGATTTTACGAGCAAATAAAGATCGCAAAGCTATAGAATTACCATTTCCAATGCATGATTCGTTAAAGGTCATAGCCATCAAAATGGCTAACTATTCGGAAAACATCAATGACATTCGAAACTGGTATGGCACAGAACACGATAATATTAGAAGTATTGATGCAGAGAAAGGAACCTGGTACATATGGGAGAAGGTTAACGAGGATGTTAAACAACAAATATGTCACATTCAAAATTATTTACATAATCGAAACGAAGGTATATAATAAATTTAATATTACCTAACGATTACTATTCGTTTTTATAATATTACTATTATTTATATAATTATAATAATTATTATAACTACAATTATTAATAGTGTAAAAGTAATCTTGTGATTAATCGTTTGAGAACCTAAATATGTTATAAGTTTATTTTTAGTTTTTTTCAAATCAGTGAATAGGAAAATTTATTTAAAATATCAAAAAATAATTACTTATTAATATTTTATTTTTAATGAAAAAAATATTTCAAAAAATAAATTAAAACAAAATTACTAATCACAATATTAAAATTTTTTAAATACATTTGATTATTCTTGTTTTCTTATTATTTAACTTGTTACACACTTTTATATAAGCTTCATCTGTCTGTTTGTCTGGTACAAATCTTGTATTTGTAACTTGTTTAAAATGATACTATATTGAAGAATCCTTCGAGTTGAAATTTTCAGTCATATTGAAAGAATTGTTATTGTCAAAAAATATATTAATATCAAAAACACAAAGATGAGATTAAAACAAATTTCCGTTTTTTTGATTTTTTTAAATATCATTTTTAAGTTTCTGGAGAAAACGTTTTATTTAGATTACCAAACTCCTATAATAAAGATAATTTTATGCATACAAATAAATTTTTGAAATTTATTTAACTTAGGTTACTGTTTACATTTCCATGAAACGTTTTACTTGTATGTTTTTATTGTTAGGGATTTTTTTGTGAACATTTAATTTTTGAAAATTTTTAAATTTTAAATCATATTTATTCCATTCTTTTTATTAGCTTATTTTCAATATATATATA
>MQRK01169247.1:347-11081 GCA_001938485.1 Girardia tigrina
CACGTGAAACCAACTTTTATTCATTTGCACGTGGCAAATTACACGTGTTTTACACGTGGTTCATGACAGTGCCATGCAGACAATAAATTTTTATTATAGCCGACTGCGTTTTTCTTTACAGATGACTGAAAAAAATTTTATTATAACCGATTTTTATTAAAGTCGATTTTATAATAACCGATAAAAAATACATACATTTCTGTAGGCAGATGCTATTGCCACAAAATTATTTTACTATACCCGATTTTTTATTGTATCCGACTTTACTATATCCGGAAGATACTGTATAAATTATATTTAATTTGATAAAAAGATAAATAAAATCTTATTTTATCTCATTAATCAAAACAAAGTCTATTTTTTACTACTTTTATTATTATTTTTAATAATTACCTCAACAGTACGATGGTTGTCTCGGGGAATGTTTTGCGTCGTTTCTACGAAATAAGAGAAGAGATGCTAATCTTCTGTTCTCAAGGGCACTTGACATACTTTGCAGAAGCTCTGAGTGATGACTTATGGTGTTCTAGGTTAGCATATTTGATTGACATCTTTCACGAATTGAACTTATTGAACAGTAGAAAGCAAGGTAGGAACGAAAACATATTGACGTCAGCAGACAAAATTAGTGCTTTTCAGAAGAAATTAACTATATGGAAGAAACGTGCTACTACAGGGAATGTGGAAATGTTTCCCAGTGTCGTTGAAAGAAACTATCAGGACATTTGCCATTGATTTAAAATCCCTTGGACACACTATTGGCAGGTCTCAATAAATATTTTCCGTCCATATCCTTAAACCGGTACGACTGGGTTCGAAAACCATTCGTTGAATTTGAACCATCCGAAGAACAGTTTACCTTATCAGAAGAGGAACAGCTCGCTAGTATTGCCAGTGACAGAACATTGACACTGAAGCACTCAGAGTTTAACTTGGATGCCTTCTGGATGCTGGTTGAAAAGGAGTATACATCAATTACCCCAGCCCTGACGATCTGATTACCGAATACCGCAGGTATCTATTTCGCTTAATGGAGACTTGCCACAAGACACTCGATCTGATTTTTCTATTTTGCTGTATCCTGCAGCGACTGGTAAATGAGTACTGGCACACGGATGCGAGCAAAGCGAATCAATTCTTTGATGACATTTGGCGGTTGATTTCCGTGTGGTCAAACGAGACCGATGAGGATTTACAGTTGGAAGATCTTTCGATTGACGATGTCGTTTCCGCGCATTCCAAATATTTGGTGAAAAATATCGATGTAGAAAAAGAAGATCACGAGCATCAAATCAAATTAAAACGGGCCCAGCACAATCAGAAAATTTCCCTGCGCAACCCTGTTACCTCCGTCCGATTCTCGGGGCAACCTGAGTATCGGGCGGATCAGTTTGGATTATATTATCAAAATAGTGAAAAAGAAGACAATTGAATTGCTGATTCTCATTCATAGAAAGAAATTTGTAGGGAAAAATTGAATTTGTAATCCAAATACTTATGAAACTTCACCTAACAAACAAGAATATGATTAAGACAAACATGGTACCTTTATGCACACCCTCCAGAGTCATGTCCGAATGAGAATGGATAAGCATGGAGAGTCAGCCACAATAAGAGATGACATTGATCCGAATTTATTTCTCCTGCAAATTTGAGAGCCAGTGTGTCCAGGTCTTTATGAAGATTGACTTTATTGAAGGAAATCGTGAAAACAGAAATAGGAGAAACAAAGTAGTACCGCTCGATTTCTAAGAAGCATAGCCTCTGCTATTAATTTGTATGGCACTGTATACGGTAGTACATTTGCAAATATCGAGTGGTACATTTACCACAGAAGAACTTATACTGTTCCTATACTGAGAACTTATACCGTTCTCGAAAACTACCATCCATGTAGAAAACAGAATGGACACTGCATAAGATGCACACAACTTTGACGCACAGTTTAACTGTGTGTTATTTTAGTATTATTATTAAAAGTTTTGGCACAATAGGAACCTGAAATTGTTGGCTGAAAAAATCATTTTGCACTTGGACTGTGAAATTCATGTCGATGCCGAATGTGGATATGCTCCTTAGAATCGAGTTGATTTACAGATTTTTTACTCCGACAAAATCTTTTAAATCTTTGACATTTGTGCTTATATGACACTAGAAAAAATATTTCCCAATGCAACACCATACACGGTGAAAATTACAATACTTGTAAAATATCCATGTCAGAGTTTGATGTGGCTTTTCACAATTTCCAAGTATTATACAGATTGTATTAGTAATGTAATAATATTCTCGCATGTCCAAAATTCCCACCGAAGAGAATATCTAATATGTAGGAACAATAAACATAAGTCTAATGTTGCTCGTCATAAAATTTGTGAATAACTCTTCTTTTATGAAACTTGCAGATTTTACAAAATCTGTTCTTTAACATCTAAGCGACCTACCAAAAACTTAAGCTATTCTTTCAATTGATACTACAATAAATGAGTTACTAAATAAATTAGGCAGATAAATAACATCATGATCAGAAATTATGTATTCAATGACTCAGATAAACTCTCCCTAGAGATAAATAGTACTAACTGGAAACACTTCAATTGTGGCTAAAGGTAGTTTGGTTGCATTGTCATTTCCAGTCGATGTGTAATATGTTATGTTCCAATGATTCACCTTTGAGTAGACGATCCAGGTAAATGAAAAATCTCTCACTTAAAAGAACGGGCATTGAAACATAATGAGTCTACATTTTCTTTTGATCTGAGTGTAATATATAATATTAGTATGATACAATTTCAAAAACAGATTCACAATAAATTTGACCACAACATTCTAAAAATATGGAATACGTGATTGTAGCAAGTGAATTAATATTTCCTCTACCAAACAGTGCCACCACATCAGCTGGACACAGCATCCGTCTCGGTATTCCATAATAATTCAAAAATTCAAGACCACAGTTAAATCACATGAACACGCAATTTTACAATTCACTCGCGAATAAAGGATGCAAAAAGATAAAGAAGTCACAAGAACCAAGAACTCGCAAATTTATTGACAAAACTACCCTTATACATTATACAGTAACAAAGGTGTGGTGCTTGTAGTAATTGTTGACGTAAGCAATTATATCGAGTGGGGTCTTCAGTTTCTCGCTGTCCTGTACAGGAATCTCAAATTCTAGACAAGATGGTCATTTAAATCCTTCTACAAATAAATATTCTCACGGAATTCATCCTCCAGCGCCATTATTAACTCAACATGATCCAAGCTGTCCATTCCTAAGTCTTCCACGAATTTCGATTCCAATGTCAGCTAAACATATTGATGTCATTTCCCAAATTATAGTAACCAGACTGTTAATGCATTCGCTTGACGCGAAAATTATAACTGTTTAAACATAAAATGAAAAAAAAAGTAAAAAATTGTATTAGTTTTGAATTTGTACTAGGTACATGGTTCGGTAGCTATTTGAGAACAAAATGATGTCCATGGGAGAAAAATAAATAGACAAAAGAAAAGAGAACATTTGTTACATATCAAAGTTTTATATAGATGAACACACTATAATGGACGACACAATTCAATGAACTCGCAATCAGCAGTAATAACAGATTATAAACGCTATCAAAACCGACTGCGGGCAGTAATGAGTCTTGGGTATGTTTGCAATGGTAACMAGACAATTCGACACAAWTTTTTTAATTCGACACATTTTTTTAATGGGACAAATATTTTATTTCGACATATTTAAATTTCGATTAGTTTTTTTTAATTCAACACTTTTTTAATTCGACCAATAACTAAAATGAAATATTTTCATTATTACTACACATTTTTTGAAACTCGACATTTTCAATAACTATATTTTTAGTTAGACTAATGAGTTATATCAATGAAAAAATATCACTTTAACATGAACTAATGTTTTAAAAATGCATTCGTTTACAATTCAGCCTGCCATATTATTTTGAACATATATTTCAATTTTTATATATTTTATATAAAAAATCAATTATATGAAAAAAATACAATTTAATATGAAATAAATCAATTTTTATGAAACAAATTTTTAATTTGACACATTAAAAAATAATTAAAATGAAAAAGTAAAAGTTAAATCGTCAATAAAACGACACAATTTTTTTAATTCTACACATTTATTAAAGTTAATTTTTAACATTTCATTCATTGCAAATTAGTTGGCCGACGCAAGTATTTCAGTTTTTCATCATTCGATGCATTCAAATTGTAATCTTGCACAGCCATTGTAATAGCCTCACTCAATGATACATATTTTTTCTTTACAACCTCAGGGCGACCTGACAGAGTATTTGCCAGTCAGTCTGTGACAAGCTATAAAAAGTAAAAGTAACTCTTCCAAGTCCATCAAGCAAGGTCCAAACACTGGGGTGGCTGCATTGAAATATGGCATTAAGAGCATTGTGGAAACCTTCGCAACAATTTGTAGTTTTGGTGTCTGCTCACCAGCAGAATCGAAATGGTTCCAACATTTTTTTAATGAAATTTAACTTTTTTCATAATAAAATGATATTTTTATATATAAAATATATGAAAATTAGTTCATATTAAATTGATATTTTTTTCATATTAAATATAGAAAAACTCATTAGTCTAACCAAAAATATAGTTATTGAAAATGTCGAGTTTCAAAAAATGTGTAGTAATAATGAAAATATTTCATTTTAGTTATTGGTCGAATTAAAAAAACTAATCGAAATTTAAATATGTCGAAATAAAATACATAAATAAAATAAATAAATTAAAATAAGAAATAAAATAAATAAAAATTGTCCCATTAAAAAAATGTGTCGACTTAAAAAATTTGTGTCGAATTGTCTTGTGTCGAATTGTACGTGTGTCGAATTGTCACGGAACCGTTTGCAATTGCATCCAGTACATCAGGTCTGAAAGCTGAAACATGTTGTACGGATGATTTTCGGAGTCCCTCTCAACTACGCCCACACATAAAATTCCAGTGAATCGACATCTGGTCAAACGTTATGTGTGACATGGTCGTGAAAATTTTCAGCCATCCAGTCTTGGGTTTTTCTGGCTGTATGAGATGGTGAAAAACATACGGCCTCACAGTAGCAATCTAAGACTTGACAACTGTGATTAACACTCAGTGTAAGCAACGGAATAAAGTAATAAATGTGAAGTTATCACATTACCTTCACTACTAACCACACCGAGAAACATCAATGATTCTAGAAATTTGGCATCCATGACCGTAGATACCTCATTGCTTTAACAAAGCTACCAATCATTTTTGGATTTCACCTTCTGATCACGAAAAAGTTCATCTCATCTGTGAAAAGAAGCATATCATTCCTGAATCTTCAGGATGTTTAGGCTTATTCAGAAGGCACCTGGCTCTGGTCAAACGGTTCACTTTAATTATTTCTGACATGAACTGTCCGCTCCGCATCACGTATGATTTTTAACAGAGGTCGTCATGAGCCACACGTTGTATGATTACATCACACACCTTTAGCTCTCTGGCCTTTGCCTTCATCAAATTCCTAGGGTCCTTTTCGACGACAGCTCTAATTTGGCTTATAAAATCTGGTGTCCTGAACTTCTTAGGTCAAATTGTCGTCTCTTTTAGGAAACTTCCACCACACCACCCCGTGCAGCTCAAATTCTCTTCGAACTTTGAATACGAATGCTTTGGCCACTTTCAAGAATGCAGTAGTTTCTAAATGAGTTGTCCTGGAGACAAAGAAACAATGACTACATGCCTCTTCATTTCTTGTATATGAGTTGGTTCTGCGATGTCTACTTGCAACAAACAACTATGCAACTATTAATATAACACATGAAATTGTGGTGCCTATATATTGTGTTCCCAAATAGCTACCGCACTCTGTCCAATTACGTCAAATTTTTCAATGGATACAGAAATACAAAAGCAGACACTTGATTTAATTCAAGATATTTATCCTAGGATATGGTTATTTCAGACATTCAAACATTCCGCACAATAATAATAAAGTAATATTTAAAAAATCGATCGATTTTATTTAAATAAATTAAAAAATAATTAAATAAAAATATTTGTCAATATTTTCAAAATTATCAAAGAAATTCAAATTGGTAATTTAAAAATTATATCAAAATTTTCTTCTAATAAAAGTAAACAAAATTAAATTAATAAAATTAAAAAATATAATAAAATAAAATCCCGAATAAACTACAGTCAGGTGCAAAAGTTTGTGAGCGCTTGTTTCTATACTGTTTTTTGTTGTTGCATTGCATGTTTGTGTATTCCTTGTTAAGTATACTATTAAGAACATTTAGACAAGTCTCGTCTGAATTATTATTACAATCACCTTTAGAGTCATTATGACTCTCAGAAAGTCTTTCATCGTTTGTCATCATTCTAATTGGTTTTCTTATTTCTCTTTTAATCATGATTATTCGAACAATTTTTCTAAATCATTTTTTTAAATATTTAACTTATAAAAATATTAATTAAAAATAATAAATTTTACCATGTCTCAATAAATCCCAAAATAATAAAAATGTCACCAAATTATTAAAAATGCACTTAATTTAAATTTTACTAAAATTATTAAACTTAATTTTAATTGTTAAATTAAAAAATATTAACTTATAAAATGATTATTTTAATTATGTTCGAATAGTCAATCACTTTAAATTTAAATAAAAAATACCAATTTCCATCAGGGTGGGAGAATCATCATTCTAAATTCATCATACTTAAATCAACATACAGCATCCATACATTTACACATTCAAACAATTTAAAATATTCCTCGCGTATACATAAACCATTTAAATAATTAAATGCATGATGGATCACCTTGCCACAATGTCAAGGCTGTTCAAGAGTGGTTAGTGCAGTCAGGCTTCCAAATTCTTGATCCTTGGCCAGACAACTCACCGGATCTCAATCCGATTGAGAATGCCTGGACCCAGGTGAAGAAACAGGTTGCTGCCATGCACCCAAATTCCCTGCAGGACATGATCAAAGTAGTGGAAACTGTTTGGACTCAAAAAGTGTCACCAGACTATTGTAAAAAATTATGCCGTTCGATGCCTGACCGAATTCGTTCTGTTCTCAAAAATAAGGGTAAACACACAAAATACTAAATATACACTGGGTTTTCGTGGTTTATGTGCCAGTTATGACAAGTGTTGATAAATTTGTGTCTTATTATAATGTTCTAATAAAATCTTTGTATTTTGGCGTGCTTTTGTCAATATAATTGCAGTTGGGTGCGAAAGACAATTTAACAACAAGCGTTCACAAACTTTTGCACCTGACTGTATATATTAAAAAATTAACTTATAATCGAACTTCAAACACAAAGCAATTTTAATTGTAAAATAAATTAAAACAAACATACATTATAATAAAAACAAGATTCATTCATTTAAAGTTTCAACTCAATTTTCTACTGAAATAATATTTTAACCCTACAATGCGCAATTTTTTTAATTATCATAAAAAAATATGCCAGTATTACAAACTGAACTGTCATTTTTGTTGACAAAATATATTGCATCTATGACTTTATGGGCAGTTATCATTCCATAGACAATGTTTTTGGTTCACAGTATGTAAACACTCAAAGAATATCACGTGATTAAAAGATATTGAGGGAAAATATGGTTGATTCAAATATGAATCACGGCGCATTGTAGGGTTAAATCAAATAAATTTATTAAGAATATTGTCATATTTAAAATATATATTTATCATTCTAATTAATTAAATAATAAATAGTTTTTTTTTGTTGACTGGTTTTCATGGGATGCATGTTTTTGTTGGTTTGTGTTTTATAATTTTTTCTTTTTTTCGTTTTAATTTTTTTTGTTAGGTTTGGGTATGATAGGTGGGGGGATTAAGATTAGAGTCTAATTTTGCAAGAAAATCCCATCTTGGGTTTGAAGTTGCTGTTTGGTATTGGCATTTTGTTGATGTAGTGTGAATATTTTTATTTTTTTTGTATGTGATGGGGTCTTTAAAAATTTGATGAATTTGTTAGGAAGAAAAGTTGCATTTATGTTGGAAGAGTTTGTGGTTGAATGGGGGTAAAGTTTGATATTTTATAATTTTTACATGGTGTAGGGGATTTAATGTTTATTGTTTTGCATGCAGAATTTTGGTTTCTAAGGGAAAATAGAGGAATGTTGCTGATTAATTTTTGTGTATTGTTTGTTAAATTTCTTTGAAGGGTTTGAAAATTTTTTGTGTGGGTATTATGTGAAGTTTAAGAGAAAAATTTAATTGTTAGTTATTTTGAAAGAGAATATTTTTCGAGTATTATTGAGAGTAATTCTCGATTTGATTTCAATTCCAAATAATTTTTTTAGATTATTTAAATTGCGATCAGCGAAATTTTCAAATTGTTACGTCAAATTATGTCAATTGCATCATTGCTTTAATTCATCGCTTTCTGTTGCAAAATTAAGCAACTAAATATTGTAGACTTCATATTTGCCAATTATTCCACTAAGTTTTGATTTATCTTGTTTCAGGTCTCCAGCTGCTCAGTCCGGATCGCACTCAAGCCTCCTCCTCCCGAAGCCTGCAATCAGCTCTCATGAAGCTACCACCTCATGACAAAATCAAGACCACTTGATTAATGCAGAATCTGATGCCCCAGAACTATCAATGCAGCCAACGAAATTCCGAGTGCGATCTGGACAACAGCAAATTCCTCTTTCCTTTCACAGCGTCAGCACTGGCACTCTCCTCAAAATAATTTGAATACCAGTGCTGAAGATGCTCATGAAAATGGAGCAGTTGGATACTTGCCTAGTCAAATTGGATCACACTTCTCGGAGCCTATTGAAATCCCGCCATCTGTCTACTTGCTGGTGAACATGGAGCTTCGACAATGGCTGGAAGAAGCCGAAACAAATGGAAGGCTCGATAACCTAGTACCCTACAAGTACCTCCTGTCACACCCTCTGGACGGTTGCCATCAAATCGCGGCGATTCACAGAGAGAATCTCCGTCTGGTTGGACGCGTAGACCAGCTGGTGGCCTGGCACGAAGAGGTAGGGGATAGGTGTTGCCTTCGAGTAAGCCTTCTTCGTGTAATGTAAAATTGTTTAGCATTAGAGACATTATTGGCACAGGAATTGTGAATGTCTCGGTTTCATGATCACAAATCGGTAGTGGGGAGGACTGTTCGAATTGTGAAAATGACTGGTCTTTAATTCTGTTTTAAAATCTAGTATTCCAGTTAATAAAATTGGATTTTTTTTGAATTTTTCGGGAAATTTTTAAAAGCAATGGATATCTCTGTTGAACTTGATGAAAAACCTTTTTCTAACTTCAAACTATTTCTTAGTTCGGCTCCCACGATTGCTGCCACTTTTGAGAAGTCTACATTTTCAAAATTTTGCACTTTTTGATCTATAAATCTCTGAAACGAATTCATTATCTCCTCTTTCTCGATTAATGGTCTCCCGTTTGATTGTGATCCAATCTGCTTCTCTCGGGAATTTAAATATCATTGCCTTCGTAATGGGTTTAGAATATAATGTCGGAATATTTGTTTGAGCTTTGTTGAGTTTCTCTTCAGTTCTTTTGACTTCAGCCCTCATGGAATCCGTGGAGAAAAAACCTTTGAAGAATTTTGTCCTTATTATGTAAATCTGAAAAGCTAAATCTATACACCAGTAAGTTAATGTACTTCGATAAAAATTCTCTTCACAAACATATTTAATCTCTCTTCCAGTAAATCGTTTAAGATTAATATTCGACCTGAGCAAGTTCTTCGACTCTTTAAGGAGTTTGTCACACACAAGACTAGATGTATGAAAGGTTAATTTTTTCTGTGAAGATCCTTGAGGAATTTTTATCTTCCCACAAAACTATTCTTAAATCAGATATTGATAAAGTTAATATTGTTGATTCCACTGGTAACTATTCCACCTTTGATCACATCTCTCTCCTTAATATCTTCTTCTCGACTGCTAAATCTCACGGACTTTATGTTCCTAACTCTAACGTGACGATAGACAAATTCCCTATGTTCGCTCAGGAAAATAATATTTCTGTTGATTCTCGTTTAATGACAGCGTTGTTTATGAATTCGCTAAATTCTTAGTCCTGTGCCATTCGTACAATCTCTTTAATGGGGAATCAATTTTTTAGAAGGAAAATTGATTGAGGCACTATGCGAGGAATATTTTGAATGTTTGATATTTTGTGTGAAGTTGTATGTTGATTTTGAATTGTGTCTCTCCTACCAGATGGATGATCAATATTTGAATTCTTATTAGCTGACAATATGTAATGTTTAAATTTATTTCTAATTTAAAATAATTGTAAAATTTTAAATAATTTTATTAATTTTTACGATTTTTAAATAAATAAAATTAATATTTTTTAAATAATTAATTTTTATTTAATTTTTAACCAAGAAATTTTGGAACAAATATTTTAACAATTTATGTAAATCTCCATTAATAATAAGATTAAAGTAATTAATTAGGTCGGTGCAATTGTAAGAAAGTTTTGACAAAGATTAACCTGAAGACAATCAAATTTATAATATTAATAAAAAAATATTACGTCATATCGGTCCTCTTAATACCGTCGAAATTAATTGTCATAAAAATAAAAATTTATTTTACAAATGGCGTATTTTTAAAAATATTAAAAATTAAATAAATTATTAAATTAAATAAATAAATTAAAAATTAAATATAAAATAAAAATTAATTTAA
>MQRK01169258.1:0-12264 GCA_001938485.1 Girardia tigrina
TGGTGATCGCGACCGTTGCTAAGGTGATCGTGACCGTTGCTAGGGAACCGTCGACCAATCAGAAGTGTTTTTAGGTAATCGCGACCGTTGCTAGGGAACCGGGGACCAATCAGAAGCGTAGCTAAGGGGATCGCGACCGTTGCCATGGTAACCCCGCGGGGTAACTGGTTACGTAACCATGGCAACCACGGTAACTAAGGACTACCCCCCCCCGGGGGGGGTGAGGGAGAACCCGCATTTTTCCCCTACTAATATTAATAAGAAATATGGACTGTTTGTAAACTTTTTTTGCTATGTATGAATAACATTATATATATATATATTTTAAAATGTTTTAAATATATAATGTATGTAAAAAACATTTATAGTTTATATAAGCAAAAAAACCAATTCTAATTCAAATTTTATTTCCTACAGAATTATCGATATCTACACAAGTTCTTAATTTCGTATAGCTTTTTGATAATAATAATATTAATAATAATAATAATTATAATAATTATAATAATTATAATAATAATAATAATATTAAAAATAACAATCAAATTGCTTTTAGCTATCAACAGAAATCATTTATTCTTCATATATGAAGGAACGAGCATCTTGTACGCCTGCCTCAGAACCAGGATTTTGTCCCGTGTTAATCATGCATTGAATTTACAGTGACATTGAAAGCGTCTACGCTGACATGATGATTTTCGTTATTTTCATATCTTGGAATACATAAACAACATTTAGACCTTTTAGTTCGGTCTTCCGATCTGATTTTCTCGAGGTTGTAAAGTCCTTTCTTTCCAGTACACTGCTTCAATTCCGTTTTCGGTATGATTACGTATTGTTTTGTACTCAAACTAATGGGTATTTTGGGAGTTGATGAAAGAGGTTTACATTTAATAATATCACAAAATCCATTTCTAAATTTATGAGACATTATATTGTAAAGTATTGGATTTATGGCACAATTGAAGTAATATAAAATTCCGGATAAGCTGTAAAGAAAATCATGCAATGGCCAGAGACTTTTTTGAGAATTCCACAACGATTCAGGAATCAAAGTTACCATTAGTCTCTCAGCATGAAAAGGAGCCAAGCAAATAAAGAATAGTACTACTATGACAGCTGAAAATATAAAAACATGTTTACTTTTTATGAATAATAATAATACTCTTTAATAAATTTATATAATTGAAATAATAATAAATAAGACTAATAATTGAAAAATATTTTATTGCAAATTCGTTTTGCAATAATTGTGATGAATGTTGATGTTTTGTGTAGTGTTTGCATGTTTAAATGTTGTGTTTTGATTTGGGATTGTGTCTCTCCTAATCAGGTGGATGATTAATATTTGAATTCTTATAATCTGAAACTAATTTATTCAAATTTAGATTTCATATTCAAATTTTAAATTTATTATTATTGTAAATTTTAAATAATTTTATTTTTGTAAATTTTTAAATAATTAAATCAAATTAATGTTTTTAAATTATTACAAAAAAAGTTATTTTATTTTAACCAATAACATTTAAAGTAAATATTTTAAATAAAATAAATCTTTACAAATTAGTTCAGATTTGGGATGAAAAGTATTAATCATTGATAGATGAATTTGAGCGAAGGTAATATTGGGGATTGACATAGAGATGATCAAAATTGTGATTACAATAAATTTTGTTACAAATGTGTGGGCTCTCTTAACTATAATATTAAGATCTTCGATCAATTATGACATTTACAAGTATATATATAAAGAAATAATAATCATTTATGTGTGTGAGGGTTGCTTGTGAATGATGTATTATATGATCAAATGTATGGCGCTGAGTATGTTGTCTCTCCTAAAAATAATTGCCAACCATTAACTAATACAAATTAAATAACAAAAACAAAATTCGATTATAATTAACAAAATTAGAATTAATTAAGAAAAATATTAAATTACATAATTTGTTTTCATATTGTGGTGTTGGTAGTTATTTTAAAATTTATTGATGCAGAAGAAAATTACCGAATTGTTTGTGTTGAATAAATTAGTTGGAAATTGTATTCCGTCTTCTGCTAACAAAGTGATTGTTATTTTGAATTCAAATACAGACAAGGAGTTCTCTGTCGGAATATAAGGATTGTCCGAATTGATAGATGAATCATGTTTGTAGTTGGAAAATTATGAGTCAATAGGCTCAGTGGCGTCGATCTGTTTTCATTATTGGGGGGGCGAGGGCGAGATATGCAGATCACATTTTTAGTTTGATCAATTTTGCTTATTGACATCCTCGTGCTTACAAAATCATACGGTACGATTTTACCTAATGGGACCCAGTAACAGGGTCGTAGACACATACCACAATGTAACAAAAACAAAATCCAAATCCTAACAATTTATTCTTCGTTCACAAATTTTTCAAATAATTGTGAAAAATTTGTGACAAAGATCATTTTTCTGAAAAAAATCATTAATAAACTCCTTTAATTGCAGGATGTCCATCTCCTCTGGATATGTTGCAAGGACAAGAAGGTGATTCGTTCTCTCTTGGAGCATGGTGCTTCTCATGTGAGTTTTGAGAAGCCTTAGTTGGCTGCAAGAACGCACGCCGGTTGCCGTTGAGGCTTGGTAGACCAAATACAATTTTTTTAAGACGAACTACCTGCGGAATCTTATGCGTAACTTGGCTGCTACCAATTCGCTTAATGATCTGCATGGGATCCGTAGTAATGTTTTCCTTTCCAACAGGTCCAGGGTGCTCCAATTCAAGGAGGTCGGCGGTCAATCGATGCTTTTCCAATTTTTCCGCATAATGATCGCATACACGATCCAAGTCGCATTACTCCACAGTGTGTCACTGCGAGCTGTCCATAATAATTTTCACTGTGGCTATCACGACCGACATTGCCTTGTTCTCTATTCTCTCCTTCAATTTACACAGAATGCAATCGAGCTCCTCGAAATAGGCCATGCGGTAGTAGTCCTTTGGAGTTGAAAAGTAATGCTATTTACTTGACTGAAATCGTATAGGTACCCATTATTGTCAAAGTATTTTGGGAATGTCACTGTTGAATTCTTCAGATTTGTCTAAAGCTGACTTCCAAACGGTTGAGAATCGATCATGTTGAATGAAAAAAATTGCATCTATGAGATTTCGGATTGTTTTGGATTTGATTCTAAAAATTTTACGATTAATTCTAAAAATTTTAATCGTAACGTTATTCCTAATTTTAAATATTTAATTCTAATATTTGATTCTAATATTAGAATCAGTGTCAATTTGATTCTAATTCTAATTTTTAATTCTAATATTTAATTCTAATATTCGATGGGAAGCCAGCTCCATGGGGGCATGACTGAAAAGCTGCAAGCCGGGATGGGTGGATGTTGCTTCACCTTGAAGACTGCTGCTTAATCGATCGGTCTTTTAAAAAAACAGAGTTGCCAGCCTCAAACCGAGAAAAACCTCAAATTCTGTGAGTCTCCATAAAAATCCACTACCCTTTGAGCTTACAAAAGTATCAGTGGATTCATTGTCAATTAGCTGGAGCGCTTCCTCACTCACAAGCAGCATCTCATCAACACGTGTGATTGCGCGGTATGTCACTGTAAACCTTATAAAACAGAATGGACGCAGCTGGGTTTGGGGAGACCCTATAGCTTCTGACACAAAACGTACCAAAGTACATCATTTTAGTGATCCTTGCATAAAGGTTATGAGTTCGTGAATGAATACTACAGTGCATATAGTAGCTACAACAATTGGAGACATCTCTTGATTCAGAGATGTCTCGCTTTTGACATAACTGCTGACTCCTTGTTGGTGCAGTTGTCTGCACGTGTTGCAAAATGCAGCTTCAACTTCTTCATCATATTTCAGCCAGGTAAAGAGTTTATACCAAGCAGGAAAAAATCGCTGTTTGGCCTCCGAGACAGGGAAAGTAGCAGTACTTGGTTGATTCTCTGCGTAGAATAGATTGATCGCCTTTTGTCTTTTTAAGAGGAGGTTCTGTGACAATCTCCAACTTCTCAGTTGACTGACTTGAAGAACAGCTCGAAATCACCTCGTGGCCGTCGTGGTGTCCCTGTTGTTGGGGTTGGATGGCAGTCCGTGATGGAAGTAGCACTCTTGAAGTGTCAATTCGTTGCAAACTATAAAAAAATAAATTAAAGTAAATTCAAAAAGTATGGCGGTATTGGAGTAGTTTTGAAAACCACTAATTTGCATCATAATAGATTAGAATTATAAACACAAGAACAGAAATTGATGAACTCTTTTAAAATTACATAAAATGTATTTTTATTTAAAAAAAGCAATTTTTGTTTTCCATAATAATAATAATTTTTTAATAAAATTGAGTTTTACATATAATAATAATTTCATAAAAACTTTTCCTTTAAAATAACAATTTTATATATATGTACAATTACAGTTTTTTTAAGTCAAATTGTTAATTTCCATAAATAATTCGCTCGCTATTTTCATTTTATTTGCAAATTTTACGGACTAAACTAAATTACAAAACAGTACCAAATATGCTGTACTCACTAGAAAAGTCTATATTTAAAATGGTAATATGAGTGATAATTAGAAAAGGTTATCAAATTATTGGGTGGGTGAATAGATACTCTTGCCCCCTAAAACTAATATTGGAGGGGGATCGGCCGCCCATTCGCTCCCCCAAGATCGACGCCACTGAATAGGCTTACTCTGATTGGTCAGCCAATCAGCCAATATAACTTCCATTTTCAATTTCTATTTTTTTGTCGTCCTTTGATTTAAAAAATGATGATTTTGTTCGAAATTTTTTGACTGATTATTTGATTCAAAAAGTTGAAATATTTGTGACTGGTTAGTTTTTTAAATAGAATGAAAAATTAATTTCAAAATTTTGTACAGGTTTATTGATTCTTTCTGATTAACTGATTTATTAATATTTTCACGATTTCATCGTTTTGTAAGAAGAATTTTATCATATATCAAATTATTGAAATTGTGAGATTTCTTTTTTTTATTTATATTATCCAAATATCGGATATTTGTTTTAATATGAATTTGAGAAATAATTTTGATTGAATTTAAAGGAGTCAAACCCAGAATAATTTTAGAAATAGGTCCATGACTTAGCCACCACTGAAAAAATTATTCGGCAACTTAGAGACTGATAAACACATATTATTTTAAGAATATAGTCATTTATTAAACACGAAAACGAAAACTAAATCAAAAATTTTAATGCACTTAAAACACTTCATATATATCAATAGATCTATTTCTCGTCATTAAATTTATATGAATATTTACAAACACAAATATTTTCGGTCTTTTAATAATTAAAATGTATTTATTTAAATTTCCGGTCAATGGAAATTATTAAGTTCGAAATCATTAATTGAAGTCAAAACATGTAAAAATATATTTCTATAATAATAACTATTTTTAAAACAATTTTTCGAGGAATTATTTTCTTATTTTGTACGAATCAGAAATAAATAAGTATAAATATAAATATGATTTAATAATCGTCAATTAAATATTTTTTATTAAAACCTTTATCTCAACTTATTAATTTTAAATTCTTATTTCTTATTTAAACGTTATTCTATGTTAATTCAAATTTTTAAATCTTTATCTTATTACGTTATATTTTATTATTTTTTTATAAATCACTGTTTTTCCAACATTTTTATTAAATTTATTTAAAGTTTATATTTATACTATTTTAAAAATTTAAAAATCTATAAGTTCGCCAGCCCTAACGAAAAAAACATAGGAAGATAAACATTATCAGCATAATTAAAGAAAATAAATTTTGTATTACAGTGTTTTGTAAGAAACAAACAATTTTTTATAATTTTTAATTTTTATTCTTGACTTTTAAATATACGAATTCAAAGTTTTATATAGAAGAAATTTTAAGTTAATGAGTTAATTATGTTGAAAAATTGAAATAATAAATTATTTAAATTTACGTTT
This sequence comes from Girardia tigrina, assembly GCA_001938485.1. NCBI lineage: Eukaryota > Metazoa > Platyhelminthes > Tricladida > Dugesiidae > Girardia > Girardia tigrina. Next base: position 5,961 of record MQRK01169258.1, read on the forward strand.
GTAATATGATGAATATCAATTAAAAATCGCAATTATAAATAACGGAAAAATAATTTAGTGATAATGTAATCCTAATTAAAATTATTTTTTTATTCTCTAATCTGTGATTAAAAGGAAAATAGTAAATGTTTCTCTATTTTATTTTGTAAATTATTCCTCACATTTAAAAGAAAACATTCAGACTAATGATACTTGAATCAAATATTTGAAATAAATACTTCCTTTTTATTTTTTATTGTTAAAATCCAAATACTATTTATTTAAAAACTGTAACATGAGGTTTTATTTATACTTTTATTAAAATTTATCATGTCTACAATAATAAAAAAATGTTTTATAACTCCTTTTTAAAATATTTAAATAAGAAAATTCCGAAATATTTTTGTCATTTTATAAATCAAGTTGCTTAGGAAATCACAGTAGGGAAAGTTACGTCGAAAGCATTTGCCTGTCACAGAGGATGGAAATGGAATTCCAAATAGAGTTACATTATTCTTTTATTGGCAATGAAAATTTAAATAAAAGTCCCTGCGGTATGCTTTATGAATCAAAATTTATGCATTTCTTTGATTAATTTCATTCTTTTTCAGATAAATTGTCCCCATAGGAGTTTTCGCGTAGCCCATTAAAGTTATTGTAAATGATTTTGATATTACTATTTTCTAATTTATTAATAATATTCTTCTTAGAAATAATATTTTCTCTAAACGATGTGATAATTATTTATTTCTTCCATTAATATATTCGATTTAAATTTAATCATAACTACTACTTTTTCACCATTGCTCCGAATTGAATTTTTATTACAAAAAAGAAAACTTTATTATTATTAATAAAAAATTATATAAATTTAATTTAATTTTTAATTATTTTTTTTAATTTATATTATTTTTAGTGAGATATATATATTATATTATTTTTAGTGTTAAAAGATTTCTTTTTAATTGATATCTAGAAAATTATGAAGTTTGTTGTTTATCTAAATCGTTACTAAGTAACTTTGTTTTCGGAGTTAAAAAAGTCAAGAAATTATTTCTGTGAGAACGTGAAAATAAAATTTTTCTCGATAAATTGTTTTTCGATACAAAAATATTTCGAATTTTCAACTAAATATTTCAATCAACTAAACCATATAAAAATATATTATCAACAAATGGAATTCCAATTGACTTGGAGAAGTGAATAGATTCCGATGATGATAACCAAACCAAAATTAACGAAATTTTAGAGATAACGACAAATCTGACTTTTATTTGGGGTTCGGAATTGATGCATTTTATTGATAATAAAAAAAGAGATCAAGTAAATTGTTGATTTTCAAAATTATCGATATTGTCAAATGTAAAATATGAAATATGCGACTGATTTCAATTGTTCTAGCAGACTGATGTCGAGGAAGCCAAAAATAAAGGGTGTAATATTTTTTTCGAGAAGATTTTTAAATTCAATTTGCCAGTCAACGATGAAAGAGGAGAGTGAATCTTGCGAAATAACATTTATTTTCTCCGAGGAGAGTGCCAATTATGGGGCCGGATTAGCTCGAAACCTTCATCCAAAATTGGAAAAAAACAACTATTCAAATACGATTATCCTAAATAAAGAACGTTGAATTTTTTAATACTAGTTTACTTGTTCGAGCTAAAATATGATTAATTTTCATTAATTAAATAAATAAATAATAGCTTGCATAATATTATACTAATCAATTAATTATAATTACATACTACGCAAATAAAATTTTAAGTTATACTTGATTTAAATATTTATAAATAAAACTGAAATTACCCGATTGGTTAATATATGACCCTTACCTCGAAATAGAGGGTTTATCAAGTGATTCAAAAAATTGAAGTAATCTTTAAATAAATATAAAAAATAGTCACCTATCAATGTTCATTATATGAGAATATTATTTCCCTGAAAATGTTGCAGTAACATCTATCGTAAGTAATAAAAAATCCTTTTCAAAATTTCTAATTATTTTTTCCATTCTTTTAATTAGCTTACTTTCTATATATAAACTTTGGACACTTACTCATTCTCGATGACAATAAATGATTATGTAAAAATTTGATCGAAAAAACTTTTTAAGATCCAGAAAGAGGAAAAATGGAAAATTCGGAGTACCCGAACAATATTAATTGCAAGATATCCACTTATAAATTATAAGTAGTTTATACTAATTTTTATTGCTTTTTAAGTAAAATTTTTAAATTTTAAAAACTTTGTTGGCAAAGTAGAGTTCTGTCTGCAAAAGGAATGGATATGAAAAATTAATTTTTTGATTTACTAGTTAAAACTATATATTATTAATATAAATAAATAAATATAAATATTAGAAGATAGCAGAAAGTGACCTAACTATTAATAAATGAAATAATTTTATCAATTTTTATCATTTTAGCTGTAGCTTGAATAACAGTTCATTTGGGATGTACAGATAAAAGTTGAAAATATAATAATAAATTGTTTTATCAATGAAAATAAATGTGGATTTATTTTGTTATATTATTATCTCTTAAATAAAAGCAATAACACAAAACAGCAAAAAAAAATTATTTTAAAACAATAATTATAGTGAATCATTAATTAAAAATTATTTCCGTTAAATCCTTCAATAAATTTATGGCAATTAAAATTTGCAATTTTCATTAAAATCAACTGAAGGTACAAATGTTCAAAAGTACAATTAATGTATAATGAGTCGAATTTGTTCAATGTGAACCTTGCTCAATAAGAAAAAAAGTTTAATAGGAACACCTACTTCAAAAATTATTGAAAACCATATTGTTTTTAATGTACATTGGGTTTGCAAATATAAAAATTGTATATATTGAACAATAAACATTAACTGTCTTTTATTAACATAAAAAATACAAATCCAAAATGAAGAAGAAAAGATTTAGGCAATGAAGAGAAGCATAAGTTTTGATAATTGATAACTAAATTGATTATGGCCTCCATTACAGTTCCACAAACGTAATAAATTTCAAACAATTTATCATCAAATTTATAAACATCAATTAGCTTTTCAAAATATTTGAATTCCTCGTTTTCCGATGGTTCTCTGTATACATCAATATTATGATACACATAAGGAATATTAGCGAGAAGAGACTTTTCAAAGTCATCAGCTTTTATATCACCATTTTACAGTTTTTTGTCATAGGATATATTGATATATGGATTCAATCGACCCGCAGAAAACCATAAATTTATTCGTAAATTTGAATTTCAAAAATATTTTCATTTTTTCCCTTTTTACGAATTAATTCAAAATCGATATGCTCATTGGCATGATAAGTAAATTTATCATAAAACGCATCTTTTAGTATTTCTTTACGATCCATTTTTTAAATTTTCATCCATTAACAATGCAATTTCGCCAATAAATTTTTCATTTGTTTTTAATTCAGCAATATAATAATTAAAACATTTTTGAATTAATTCAAAACCATTATCGCAATTTTCATTTAATTCCAAAAACCGATCAACACTCTCCGCCGACTGCAAACGACTCATTTCGTTTCCAATTATTGATTCAATATTGTCAAAAGACTTCATATTATAATTTTATTATAATTGAATTCATGCCCGTAATCTAAAATGAGACTTCCAAACTTGAGCCAAATTTTTTAATTGAAATTGATTTTAATTCGTTCGAAAATTCAAAACCAAAAACGTAATTCAAAACTTTGCCAAATTTTATTTATAACACAAATTATGATCGATTTAAATAAATCGATTTAAACCAATATTTTTTTTTAAAAATTAAACACCTATAAATTTAGGTGTCTAAATTAATTTTATAGTTTTTTCTTTTGTTGTAATTCAATCGAAATTAAATCGGTAACTTTTCCAAGTTGCTATTTTTTTTTCTAAACACATTCCAAAATGTCATGTCTTCAACGGATTGGCTATCAATTATCATACAAACATCATTATTTTGTATTGATTCCTTAATCAGCTTTATCCAAAAATTATCCAAAAGTTCACTCCTGCTATCATTTCTGGGTTCATTCCTTTGACAATATAGAATTTTATATTCTTTTGGTTCCCTTCAATTTTAATCTTCAAGAATTCTGTTCCATAATTTATTAATTCCGAAGCATTTGCGCATGCTAAACGTCTTCGTGATTCTCTAATCCTAATATTTGGTATAATTTTAATTAAACTTGCTTCAATCACATTTACTCTAGCTCCGGCGTCTAAAAGACAGTGTACTTCTCTATCTTTAATGTAAAAATCTATACTTGGTCTACCATCCAGTTTGTCATATTTAATGTTAAGCTCTTTTATATTTAAAATATCTTCATTCTTCGTTTTGTTTCTTTTTTCTTCCATTTTATTACTAAAACAGTTTCCTTCACATTCTTCTTTCCAACAATCTAATTTACAAACTTCGAGGGGGTTATTTCCAGTCATACAATTACATATACAATCACACACACCATCATACTTATTTTTATCACTTAATAAAGCACATTGATCAACTCCTTTTGCGATCGTGCCTCCTCATTCCCTTATCATTTTCACACTTTAGTCTCTTCTCTGGAAAGACCCTTTTTGTTACCTTTCCTTAATTTGAGCTAGTCTTTTCGTACTCGCTGTCATAATTGGATTCATCGATTTCCACAACTGGGTATTGACGATTTCGAGGTCTATTATGGTATCCTGCATTACTTTTTTTTCTATCAATCGCTGTTTCTACTGTACTGTTCTCTTTCCTTAAATCTATTCTTGTTGAGATAACGTTGAGTTCTATAATGGTCATTTCTGTTGCAATGAGTACACTTCACATTTGGGCAATCTCTTCTTATGTGACCTTCTTCTAAACATACATAACATTTTACAGTTCTGTAATTATTGTTTTTCGGTTTGAATCCATTATTTCCTTGGTTTCTTTTATTGTGTTCGTAATGTCTATGCGTGGTTTTTTCGTTGTGTACAGCTTTGAGTCTAGTTACGGTGTTCCAATTATCTTGTTTATTTACCTTCGTATATGTTGCCACTGTTTCCTACTTTCCCTTTTACGTAGTTCGTACATATTGGTAACTACGCTTTTTATATCTTTGGTTTCAGTTGTTCCTCTCAGTTTTAATTCTTTTTTGATTTCATAACTGTCAACCATATTTAAACAGGCAAGGTTGAGTAGTTCTTTTTTAGACAATTTTTCTTATGTTAGTATATTCACAAGTTCTTCTGCTTTTTTGTATGTTTCATCTGGGTTGAAGGATCCCTATCGTAAGTTTACCAACTCATTCATTGTATCCAGAATGGATTTTTCTTTAGTAAATGCAGCTTTCAATTTTTCTTTGTAATTTTTACCGTCCATTTCTGAATATTTTTTTATTGCCGACGTTCCAATAAACACAGTCACCATCACTATTTTCCTCTCTTCTGCTATACCAATGTTGTTAGAATAGCGTTCGAAATTATAAATAAAATCTTCCAAATCCGATTGTGATCCATTAAATTTTTCACATCCCATAATGTCCGTTGTCACATGAGCCGTGGTAGCCATATTAACAACATCACAATTTGAATGTAGACATTTATTGACAACACAAACAGATTCTTCACAACAATTCTCAATAAGCATCTTTCTTTGATTGATATAGTTTTTTGTTTATGTATTCAAATCTAAAAAAATAATGAATGGGAAATCTTTTAATATTAATTTTTAATTTCTCAAAATTTTATTGGATAAAAAGACATTAATTAATTTGGTAAATAAACATTAATTTTGAAAATATATTAAATTTAATAAGTTAGAATCGTTTACTAAAAATATTATTAAAATTCATAATTTATTAAACTTTAATTAAATAGTACTTACAATTAATATCAAGTTGGATATTAGATATTTTAAATTAATTTCATTAGATTCAAATAATCAATCAATAAACATATCAATCCCATCTGAGTAGGAGAGTCACAAATCCAAACAGCATACAAACAACAAACTTACAACATTCCAAATTTTCCCTCACAACTTTAATTCTTATTAAGATTTTATTTGTTAAATTAAATAATTTATTCATTTTTAACTCACGTGCGGATATTTGTTTTAATATATGATTTTCCAACATATGATTTACTTTAATGAAAATTGTATCTCTTTTTACGCGATGACTTTCAGGAACCGATAATCATGTAAAAAAGGATATAGTGCATTTATTTTGATCAAATATACAGGGTGCGGCAGCTATTTGAGAACAAAATGACATAAAGTTCAAAAAATGAATATACAACAGAAAAATAACATTTATTACAATTTAAAATTTTACATATATTAACACGT
>MQRK01169265.1:5230-19928 GCA_001938485.1 Girardia tigrina
TATTTTTCAACAAATAATACTATTATTACGTCAACAATTATTACGTAAGTGCGTTAGTGAAGCAGGCAGGCAGGCAGGCAGGCAGGCAGTGACTTGGGCTTTTATAATATAGATTGTAATATATTTTCAAAATTAAAATTCATATTTACCAAAATATACAAGAAATACATAATAAAATCTTACCTAGTAAAGACATTCCTGAAATAATAATAAAGATTAAATACTAAATAAAAATATATTAAAATTTACAAAACTATTATAATGTCCTTTATGTAAGAATCATTTTAGTAAGAGTATATAAATATTAATATTTTTGTATTATTAAGCGGTGCGTTTGAAGATCAAACGTCTACACTCATTGGGTCGTTATGAATTAGTGGAAAAATGTTCTATAAGTGATAAATATAATATAATTGTTTTTTATAAAAATCTATTTGAAAATCATAAAGTTCGAATAATTTTAATCAAAATTTCAGACAATTCCAATTCGACAATTTAATTGATAAAACAAATAAATCAAGTTTAATAATTCAGTCCAAATGATATGTAAATTTTTTTTATTTATTATTAACATATTAAATGTCTATCGGTATATTTTAATAAATTATTATTTGTTTATTTTCAAGTAAGAATATTACATTAATTAATTTTTCTTCCGGAAATAGTTTTGTAAAATTTGTTTACATTGTGTATGGTCTCTTTGAAACAATTATAATCTTTCTTTTGTGTCGTTTATTTTTGTCATAAGCAAATGAGTTTTCATAATAAAATTGGAACTTTGGAATACACACAGAAATAACCTTTGACTGTTGACGAAGGTCTTGAATACATTTTATTGAAGAATAAGTAAAATAATGAGTCTGATTTCAAATGAATATATCTGTATTTTATAGGTTTATCGGAAAACTAAACTAGATCTTTTAAATTAAACGAGTTTGATGAACACCAAGTATAGAGAGATAAATCGTACAGTGACTTCTGAATGACAAGAAAGCGTTTCTTGTCTTTTATTTATATATTTTATAAACTAAAAAACCTGATCAAGTAATTATAAATTGTTAAAAGCCATCAAAATAGGTTTCTAAATTCCAAGGATACACACACACACACACACACACACATATATATATATATATATATATATATATACTGTATATAATAGTTTATATCCATAAAAGGTTAAGTATAGCAAGTATGAGCTATTGCCATTATAAATTTACTTTATTTTGTTGTTTACAAAAGAAGTGTATTAAGACAATAATTTATTGGTTGGTCAAATGTCCCAGGGGTTAAAAATAAATTTCATTGAGGATTTAATAATATTATCAAAGTAAATTTATATCTGTTCTTTAACTTTATATAGCAAGTAAACATAAATAAGAGTAGAAAAAAGTATATCTAAAAAGTATTTTTCTTAAGTTCATATGAAAGTTTTTAAAGGATATCCTGAACTAAATTCTCAACATTCATAGTTCATATTTTATTATGCAAATTTTTTTTATAAAAAGAAACAAGTAAATGAAATTTAAAAATTCTCGTCATAATTCAATTAAACTAATATAATGACAATATATCTCTTCTGTGTCAATTAATGCTAGTAAAGATAATAATAATAACTATAACTATAATCTTTTAATTAAATATGATTCTCTTTACAATTACTGTTACGGATTAAAAGTTAAATTAATATTTTAAAATAAAATTTCAATTTAACAAAATTGAAAAACAAAGTGCAATTAAAAATTAAAAGACGCCATTTTAAAATAATCTTTTTATTAACACAATATATTTCGACGAAATATCTATCATCATCAGACCACTCTGGTTCTAGCTGTTATTATTATGTTTAAAGTTAATATTTTCAGTTAATGACTTATTTTATCTTTGATGTTTTATACTTTTGAAATTAATAAATTTTTTTATTTGAATAAAAAATTTTTAAACAAAATTATCGAATAAAAAATGCAAGATTCAATTATCATTAATGAGGTTAAATTTAATTTAAATATTTTCAATTAATTTTATTTTTAATATTTCTTTTTAATGTTTCCATTTCAAATTCTAACCAATAATGATTATAAATAAATAATCCTTTAATTATAATTATAAATTGAATGTGGCAGTTTACCGATTAAATCATTTAATCAACCATTAAATTTCAATGAAATTAAAATAATTTATAATTTGATTAATAAGAAAATAATTTTTTAAAGAATTAAAAGAGATTAAAAACTTTAGCGGTAGAAGTAAAAATACGTTATGAAACTCAATTAAAAATAAACAGTATATGTATTGAAGTATTGAAGTATATGCCGTTTGTGGCATAATTATTTTCATGTGCATCAAACATAATAATTAATATTTAATTTTGTGTTTAATTGAACCACACTATTTTAGAATATTCAAATAATTTTAGAAGATTTTATGATTGTTAATTTAACTGTATTTTAATACATCTTTATTCCACTTAATTTTCTTTTATTCTTACGGACAAAATATTGTATTTATATTGAATTCCAAATTATTTCTTTATTCATTTTAGAACGCATTGTTACGTGTGATGAAAAGCGGATTTTGTAGGATAACAGGACATTTTCTGGTTAAGGGCAGGACAAAGGCCAAAACTTACCAAATAAAGGTTATGGTAACGGTATGGTAGTCGTCGGTAGATGTCATCCACTACAACGTCTTGAAAACGGGTAAGACTATTAGAGTTGAGTCTTACAATCAAGACATCGATAATACGTTTGGAAATAACGTTAACAGCAGCTGGTATTGGTCAAAAAGAGGGCCCAAACCCCTTCACTTTTCAAGGATCACTTAAAAAAATTGAACTATTTCGAGATCGAAGTTCTCCCTAATCTCCCTCATCTTCACTAGTCAGGACCAAGCAAAAGGAATTTTCGTCGACTTCATTGAATCCCGACCACAAATTTATTTTGTCTCATGACGTAGCACATTAGAGTAGCAAACAATGTTTATCAAACATCTTCAAAATCAAATCAATAATAAAACATCGAAAATAAAAGTTTCAAACAGATCTAACTTTTAAAAGAAGAAAAGATTTCAGAAAAAATCAATAAAATGGGAAAAAATATCGATTTTAATTTTTATTATATTTTCTATTGGCTTCTATTGGATTCTTGTTAACTAATTTGTGTTCGCATAGTTAAATTGTATAAAAAATAAAATTTATGTTCTAGTTTAGACATTATGATAGTGATAAAGAGTAACAAAAATAAGGGGTTTTAGAATGTAACAATGTTAGAGTACCACCAATGCTTATCATTATTAATTAATGTCAAACAATGTTATACAGGAATTATTTTAAAAACAAAATTTATTTTAAGGTAAAATATCTAAAAGAAAAACAAAAATAAAAAATTTTCGGTTTACGTTAGTTTATTATATTCTAAATAATTATATATTTGTGACTTGTAAATGTTGATATTATTATTTTGTTATCAAAAGTGATTAACAGTATTTTGAGTTTTAAGGAATATCTTTTTTAATTAAAAAACATAATTTGAAAGATAGTTTGTAAATTGGAATAAAATGTGATTTAAATTATTTTTTCTATTAAAAATATAAATTTTTCTCAATTTTCGTTTTTATTTATGAAATTTGTGATTTTTTAATAAATGTTAAATAATTCTAATAATCTATTATTTTATTTTAAGTTGTCAATCCTATTTTTATAAAAAAGGTAATTATAAATTAAATTTTATTTGTTTATAATCGTTAATAATTGATTATCATAATTATTAACAACATCAATATGAGTTTTACAACATTTATTAATATCACAAGCTCCTTCACTATTTGATATTTTTCTTGATCAATATATTTCTAATTCATATTAATTCTTTTCAAAAAATGAAAATCTTTTAATAAAAATTATTAATTATAAAGATTCTAATGGGTTAAAATTAAATCTAAACATTTTTAAAAAAGTACATCTTAATATAATATATTAAAATTTTAAATTACATTAAAAATTAAATAATATATTGAAAATTATTTTAAATCTTTTTACTTTAAAATTATATTAAATTATTTTTAATTGCTACGAATCAAAGAAAATACCAATCACCCATCTGTGTAGGAGAGGCACAATCCGAATCAACATAAAACATGCACAATATCAACACACAATTCAAAACATTCCTCACAATAATAAAAAAAGTATCACCTTTTATTCCATATATTGAAAAAAATAAATATTGTTAACATAATTTTTTATTTAAAATATTTACAATTACTATAATTATTTTAAAAATAAAAATTCAAATATTAATTAATATAAAAAAAAATAATCCCTAATTAGATATTATCCTTTTTATTCAATATGCTACACAAATGTTGTTCTTTATTAAATATTTATTTTTCATTAATTCGTTAAAAACTAAATTAAAAGTTTATTTACTTAAGGAACTAGTTACCTGGAATATTATTTTTGTCTAAGTTCTGTTTTCAGTTTGTTTTTCATTGCATAAAAATTATTAGCAGTTAAACAATCTTAAGCCATAACAGCTTCTTGATTTTTCCTTTTTAGTTATCATTTTTATAAAACTAATTTATATAATGACGACTTTATATTTACTAAAGTATACACAATAACAAGGAAACATAATTGAAAAAGATGTTTGTAAACAATCTCTATTTTTAAAACATATATCTTCTTTTCTTAACTGATTTTATTCATCTAATTTCTAATTTTTAAAAAAAATCCTTTTTAAATTTTTCAACTTTATATACTTTTTTGTTTTACATAATTATTTAATTTTTGCTAAAATTTTAAATTAAAATTTTTATAAATTATTTGACGAATTTAATATTTTAACTAATTCCTCATACAGACCTAATTTATATTCAACTATTTATATTTGTTTAATAAATCACTGATTATTATTAATATTCATTTGATAAATTTTTCGGACTAATTTTTTAGACTAATTTTCTGATAATAAGAAATCAAAATAACATCGTTTTTTTAAATCCATACATAATATTTTCAGTCTGGAAAAGATGAGACTAAAAAAATCTACTCAAAAATAAATTATGCGTTTTATTAGACTAAACGAGCGACTGTGATTGGCCAATACATGTTCCTTGCCAGAGCCAGACACGCTGCTAATCAATAGCTCTTCTGCTGAACTCTGATAACAGTTTCTTTTATACATCGTGCTCAATCGTACGAAATTATTATTAGGACTGTTGAAAAGAATAATTGATTTGACTGTTTGACAAAAATGTTTCATTATCATTAATTATCTTAGAAGAATAAATTAATCGTTACTTATACTATGGGTTTCGAACGTTTATTAGATAAATGTATTAGTAGAATGTGTATAAAAAAGATGTTTAATCAAATATTAGAAGGGGTTCTGAAAATGTTGAAGAGATTGAATTTAAATATATTAATTATTAAATAAATCTTAAATTGATATCTTTTAACAAATAAAGTTAAGAAAATCGAATAGATTTGTTCATCCAGGTAGTTTTTTAAAGGGGAAAAGATAATTTAAAGAAGTACTTATTCAAAAAAATGAATTTACGTAGATGGACTCAGGAAAAACGACATCATATCAAAAGGAATTTTTTATTTTCCAGAAAAATTGTATTAATATCAGAAATACAAATTATTTAAACAAATTTCTGTATTTTTAAAAGTTATTAAACTTTCGAAGGAAATATTTTGTTTTGATTAACAACCAATACTTTTAAAATTATTTTTGTATCAAGAATTTCTATTTCATTTTTTAATTTAATTAACAATATCATAAAGAGCGTGCATATCCCTGGCATAAAAAAGTTTTCCGATAAGCGAAACGGGTTTCATTTAATCATTGTTGAAGAGGAATAAACTATACTATAAACCATTTGGAACCATGAATGTTAATGAAAATATAATATCAAAGGAATGTAAAGAATATTTACAATAATAATAGTAATTTTTGAGAATGTTTGCAATATTTTAGACAATATATAATTCTTTTAATTTCTTTAATAGAGAGAAAGAGGTAAAAATAATATAGAGGTTATTATTGCTGATTTTCGAATATCCTTTAGCTTTCCAAATAAAAAAATATAGACAAATCGGTTAATAAGATTTGTATTAATCAATAACAATTTAACGTAAGGATAAAAAATCTTAAATCAAAAAAAAAGAAATTATGAAGGGGTAAGTACATAATTTTACTTAGTTTCAATATAATTTCAATATAATTTCTATCAAAAGATTTTGTGGGATTGTATTAAGATTATTTGGCGTAATATTTTTTTTCTTTAGTTGTTTATTTATTTCATAATTTCGAATAATTCTTCGTTCCAATCACAGAGAACTGACAATATCACAAAACAATTCTTTTAAATAACAGTCTACATACAATATTTTAGAACTTTTAATAATTACTAATTTTATCGATTTTTTTATATTTATAATTTAAAATATTATATTATTATTTTATCAATACGAGTTACCTGGAGTCAACTGTTTGGTGGTAGCAAATTAATGAATCGCTCCACAAATGTTACATGTACCAAGAAAACCACTAGTGACAAAACATATATATATATATATTTAATTATTTATATGCACTAAACAAGGGAACACTACAATTATGATTAGCAAAGAGAAACTGTAATTTATTTTACTGTTATACAAATCTTGACTTTAAAATAGATAATACTTAGGTGAATTTACGATTGTTCTATATAATACTAAAGACATACAACGTTAATAGATAACAATAATATGAACATATATATATATATATATATATATATATATATATATATATATCAAATATATATCATATCATTTATTAAATCCCAATATTCTTATATAGTTGTATTAAGTATTAATAAATATTCAACAAGAGACATTATCCTGATGAATAGATCTTGGAGAAAAGCATGTTAATTGATATTCTAATGGACATTTTATACGAATTAATGAAGAGCTCGGAAGCAAAAAACTGTAAAATTCAACAGAAACAGACAGTGGCGGACTGGCAACTTATTCTCAGGGTTGCTGATGTACCTCAGGGGCCCGTAATAGCATGCAGGGTTACGAATTTTTTCTAAACAAATTTTACCTCTATGTTAAATTTACGTGAAAAATGACTTTTGTGCACACTATGGTAGTTACACACCAACATTGTAATATCATTTGAATACCCATTAAAAAGAAAATGATTAGAAAGGCTCATTTAACACCAGAAAGCAACACGTACAGTATGTTGAGCAAGTAACAGGCAGAAATAAACAGGAGAAAATGTAACTACAGTAGTGCGCGTTTTAATTCGTTAGAACTTTCTGCAAGGTGGTCTATGATGACATCATGATCTATGGGGAAATTCAGCTCTTCTAAAGCAATCAACATTAGTGCTTCTAGGGGTGGTTGTCCAATCGTTGAGCGCAATCGACTTTTTATTATTTTCAATTTGCTAAATGAGCGTTCACGAGAATTGTCTGATAGCGTGCTAGCGCGGTTAAGTTATGCTAACAAACTTAGCAGTTAAAACAAATAAATAAAAATGTTCGTAAATCAGCCTGATTATTGTAATTCTATACTTGTATTGTAGATATAAATAAATTGTTTTCATAAAGTAAAAATCAATAGGTATTAACTAAAATATATATTTTTATTATTTTTATTCTACATAGGGCACTGATCCAAAACATTTGAAAAGGGTCCGGGTTGCTAACGCAACCTGGCAACTCGGGTCAGTCCGCCACTGGAAAGAGATGGGATAAATCGGAGAATAAGGAACTTAAATGTTAATATTCTTCGTATAAAAATGACAATATCGTGTTGTGATTTTTATCACCGGTAACAGCAAATAATGATAATGAAGAGACAACGTACCGAAAGAATGAAGAAACTAAAACCCTTTTTGATAATTTAGAAAACGAAACTCAATGTTTAAAAGACAATAACTGAAAGAAAAGCATGAAATTATTATAAGAAATAATAAGAAATTGATATCCACATTGGATAAAATTTGAAAAAAATAGGATATTAGTAATTTATCGTTATCTTCATGGTTAACTTTTCGGTCATTCCTCAAAAGAACAACTAAGTCATTTGAAGAAGCGCAATTAATTGTTTCTGAACTACCAAATACCATTTTTCGAAACCAACGACACAAATTTAATTATTAAAAGAAAATCTTTATCGAAAGATCTGAATCCATCAAATACAATCTTTATTCATGAAAAATCTGAAATTAGTCCGGACTATATGGTTCATTTGTTATTTGTTCTTTCAAAACCTAATAATATGTATTTATATTATTTTTCGATTGATTCTCTAACAACAATCAACGACTGAATTCATATAATTAAAGATCAACAATCGTTCAGAATGCTTCGTATTTTTGATAAAGAAACCCAATCAAGTAATCATATGATGTGCTGTAACGGTAAAGATTGAATCATTCTTAGTCAAGATAGAATTCAAAATCCTTCGAATTCCTTTGGAATATTCTTCCTGATCATCTAAACGTTCCTATTATCTCATTATAAATAGAACATATTTATAATTTTTGGTTACGAATAATAAAACGTAATTATGAATTAATTAAGTTTTGACAATTAATGATAATTTTAAAATGCTATTTAAGAAAGGATCCCACAAAAGACTATTCAAAACAAATAAAATCACATTCTCTCAGAATTCCTGTATATCGTTGCCAAAAATATGTAGCTTGAAGTACCTTGAACAACGTAGTATAATCGTGCTGAAATCACCAAATGATTTATCCTTTTAGAAAAGCAATCTTTTTTTAAATATTTTGATCTGAAGCACGTCGACTTTCCTGAGATATTTGATATAAAAAAAGTCAGATTAAAGGGAAAGTGATTTAAATTTACAAATCATTCGCTTAATTTTGCTTGGATAAAAACAATTTTATGGCATTCAAAATGTTTATTTGATTTAAATATATTTTGGTTTTATGTAAATACAATATAAAAAGATAAATGTTTTTGCAAACTTTCTGCATTTTTATTCTTAAATAAAAGACTGACTTTGTTTTTTTTTCTATTAGATATACGCAAAGGTTCGTGTCGCTCATTATATTTTGATACAGTTATATTTTATAATCACGTTTATATGTTTAAAATATTGATATATTAGGTTATCCTAAAAGTTCCCTACTTTCTACCAACGGTCTGCAAGCTTTCGGATCTGGTTAAAGTACCATTCCGGCTGCTTCGAATGGAAGAACTCTTGACATGCTTGTTCAACTTCAGAAGAGATCACAGTCAGATGGATCAGGGCTGTAAGCAGGATGTGGCAGAATTTCGACTCCATCCAACACTTGGAACCTGCCCATGGTCTTTTTGGCGGTATGCGGCTTGGCATTGTCTTGCTGAAGCAGTGCACGTTTTCGGTTGATTCAGACAGAGTACTTCGGTTCCACTGTTGACAATAGAGCTCTGAATTGATGACCTGGCTGTACTGAACCAACTCAAAGTACACGACTACCTCAAAGTTCCACCAGACGCACAACATGATTTTCAAGTCAAAGTGATCTTATTTTGGAACTGACGGCCTTGCGTGACCTGGTGGAACCCATCGCTTGTATCGGTTGTGGTTGACCAAGTAGACCCACTTCTATGTGCGATGTCACAATTCGTTTCCAAAAGCGGTAATCTCGTGGATTCTGTAGCAGTTGTCGGCAAATTTGGACTCTTTTATCGACCTGTGCTTTGGTGAGTTCGTATGGATCTTGACGTGGTTTTTTGTGCACAAATTCGAACTGCTTCAAGTGCCAATGTATGGTTGACTTGCCAAATCCAAAGTTAAATGCCAAATCGCGAGTGCTCGACGAAGACTTCATGTTCAACTCTGCTTAAAAGTCATCATTATCCAATTTTGTTGGTTGTCCAGAACGAGAACTATCATTCAAGTCAAAGTTGCCTTTATTGAAACGCTTGAACCAATCAATTGGCGTACTTTTTTTCGACCGTTTGTGTACCTTCAACTTTGCAAATTGCCTTGGCAGAATCCCGTGTTGTCAAGCCTTTTTTCCAATAGTGACGCAGCAACACACGGATTTCAAGCTTTGTACTCGTAGTTCATATAATACTATAAATATATCGATATATATCAATATCAAATAAATAATGCAAAAAAGAAATTTGAAAAAAATGTATTTTCATTATTGATCAGGAACTTTTAGGACAACCTAATAGTTTTAAACCAGTTTTCAATCAGCTTTTATTTTATAGGACTTTTTCAATTTAGACATTTTAATTTAGCTTTTGTGAGACGAATTTTAATGGCATTAACATTCGTCATATAATGCCTTTTCATAATGCTTTCGTCATATAATGTTTAAAATCGGCGAAGGAATAAATACGTCTGAAGCAGCTAGGGAGATTTATGTCGTTTATGAAAATGAAGCAACGGCTGACAGTACATGTCGGAAGTAGTTTGAGAAGTTCCATGATGGCAGTTTCGACCTGGCCGTTAACGAAGGCCCAAAATGCTGCTGAATAACCTTTTTGAGAGCTTGTTTGATGAAGATTCAATGCAGTCTTGACATAGACCAAACAACCATACATATGCACTTGAAAGAGCTCGATGCGAAAAGCTGGAAATATGAAAACGGAAGTGAACATGAATTGTCGCCTTACAGTATGCATATCACATGCTGTTAGACAAAAGAAAATAGTATCCTCCACCAAATCATAACGGGAGATGAATCGTGAGTCTGTTTTGTGAATTCTGTGTTCAAGAAACAGTAGCTAAGCCTCGGTCAGCAAACTTTTTTCGACTCCAAAGCGCAGACTTATTAGGAAGCAATTGATGATGTACGTTTGGTGGGATATCAAAGGGATTTTGTATTATGAACTGCAACTTAAAGGTCAAAGGGTGAACACAGGGCAGTACATAGATTAACTGAGAAAAGTTAACACAGAAATTGAACGACTAAGACCACACATTGGTAAGGAATTGAGAAAGACCATTTCGCTACACGACAATGCCCGACTCCATGCGGCAACGTTCACTCGCCTGGCGATCGATGTGCTCAGTACGGAAGTGCTATCACACCAGATTTTTATCCGAGACTTTGCGCCATTCAATTAATACCTGTTCCTGGGAATGAAGACCTCCAAGAATCAGTCAATTGGTATTTTGGCTCCAAAAACCCTGCAGTCTTTAGAAAGGGTATCCATGACCTATCAGATCGATGGGAGAAGGTCATTGTTACAAGTGGATACTAGTTTAAATAAGAGTAATAACTGTTTTATGTAATTTTTTATATTAAAATTTGTATAAAATCGGCGCAAACTTTTGCATACACCTAATATATATAATAAAGATATAAATCATAGAATGGAAAACGTCTTTTGATTTCACGGTTAGTGGAGGAAATAATATCTCCCGGTTACCAGGAAATCTTTTTTCTATTATATTATTTATTCTATTAGGTGATATTGAATTATTTGTTAGAATAATATCTGTGATTTCATATGGGAAATTAATTTAAATTACCAAACTTTTTTTGATATCATTAAAATTTATTCATTATTATTACTACCACCTTCATTTGAAATTCTTCTTTTACAATTCTTAATCTTTCCAGTTGGACTTTGAATTTGAATATAAATATACACCTGTCTTCTTATTTATCTTATCTTCTTATTTATATATATTTATTTATTTAATCAGACCAAAATTAAATTAAATCATGAAGTTTTTCTTTAAAAAAACGTCAATCATAATGACAGCTGAAGGATGACTTTGTCGTCATTATGATGGCCGTCTGGTATTTATCAAGTCAGAAATCCAACCAGAAGTAGCCTATTAAATTTTAGAAATTCAGATGGATTTCTAAATGGAAAAAAATCGACAAACTGTGTCAGCACATGGCGTTACACCATGCCAATGTGCTTGCTAATGGCACTGGGAATATAAACTTCACTCTTCATATAATCGATTAAAGAATTTTGAAAAATGTTACTTTTTATTAACTTTCATAAAAAATTTTTTTTACCTTTTTTACGAAAAAAAACCTTTTGACAAATCAACTTTCATAAAACGATTTCTTTAAAAAATCTTTATTAAAAGAAAATCTTTATCTAAAAGGAAAAAGCAAATTATAATATCTCATTATTTTAATAACACTATTTCTAAAAAAATTTAGAAATTCAGTTAATATTGAGAACAAATTAATGTTTAAAATTGAAAATAAATGACGGTATATATCATATATATTAAATAAATAATATTTTGAGAAAAAAATAAACAGATTTTAACGTTTCAACACCGGTAACAATATTATTGTAGCTGACAAAATAAAATTAATAACAACTCAAATACAAAAAGAAAGAAAATTAATGAAGTTGTTTTTTTTTAATTTTACGATGAAATTTATTTTAAAAATCAAATAAATTATTATTTATTGAAAGAAAATAATTTTAATTAGAAAAAAGTTAGAAAAGATATTTAGACAGCTAAAAGAAATAACTAATTTATAATGATTTAATTTGATCTTATAAATGATTTTTTGTTTTATTATTTTTTAAATAGGTAAATATTTTAGCGAATATTTCCACATTTCCTTTCGTGGTTTTGTTTTATAATCCCAAAAGAAACAAATTGATAAATTTAATTCTTAGGTATTTGTCGAAATTTAAAATTGTTCTATCTAAAATTCAGAACTGTAAAAATTATATATTTATATAAAAAATATATAATAAATTATATGAGGAATATGTGGAATGTTTTCTGTTTGAATGTTGTATGTTGATATGGAATTGTGTCTCTCCTACCCAGATGGCCGATTAATATTTTAATTCTTATTATCTGAAAATATGTAATGTTTAAATTTATTTCTAATTTAAAATAATTGTAAAACTTTAAATAAGCTAATTAATTTTATTTAAAATTTTTAAATAAATAAATTAAATTAATATTTTTAATAATTAATATTTATTTTAATTTTTAACCAATAGAATTTAGAATAATTATTTTAACAATCTATGTAAATCTCAATTTACTCAGATAATAAGATTAAAGTCATTAATTAATTAGAAGAATGCGAAAGTTTTGACAAAGATAAGTGGACGGTTTTAGGAAATTCTATACTATTATATAGCTCTGACCTTTTTTATGACCTTAGTATGTTATTATGCATACTGCTCACTTAAAACATCATGAAAACTAGACATGTAAAATAAACCGGGTTTCATTGTCGAAATCAGCACGTTAAACTACATATAGGCGATCCCAAAGAGTCTCTCATGATTTTTGACAATCGACTCGTGTGATTAGTTACTTCCAAAAGACAAACTATTTTTTATTATGATCTAAATAAGTTACTGATTCCTTCTATTTCTCTGACTTAATTTAAGTTAATAAAAAAATAGATAAATGAGCAAATAAGTTCACAAATTGGTAGTGAATCATTAAACATATACAGTGGATGAAATAATGAGAAACAGTAGGAAACCTAGATACTTCTCTACATTAGACTGGTGAAATGGAATGCTTTTTGGAACTTATCGTTGGCGCTGTTTGTCCTCCAGCTTAGAAAGCACGTCGATAATATTCCAGGACATTTCAAATGGTGTTCACTAAGTGGCGGTTTATCTGAATATTATGGTTACCACGGAGACTCTCCATGATCACCTCAAAACTCTCAAAAACTACTAGCAGTTGGTGTCAAATCCTTAAATGAGAAGTTATATTTTTTGGATATCGGTTTTCAGAGATGGTTTGGATATCAAGAAGAAGGTGTTGTCCATGGAGGTCACAAATAGGCCAGAGGAAATAGCATGTTATATCGAGCCTTTGCATGTACCACACTAAGTTATGCAACGACTCAGTTTAAAATTTGGAATCCTAATCACAGTCTGCATAAATGAAGTTAAGATCAGTTATTTATCCCATAAAACAACGAGTTAAATTCGAAAAGAATGATAAAGTATTGTTACAATCAGATTCATCAGGATTGACATTTTGCGCTGTGTTATTTCAAGATGGTTGAAAAAAAATATTCAACAATCGAGAAAGAAGCGGGAGGTACATTATTCACAATGCGTAGATTACACATGTTTTTGTCGGATCGCAAATTGGAAATGCAAAAAGATCATCAACTTTAGTTAATGCCAGAAAGAAAAGCTGATGTGATATGTCAAGACATTTGAAAATATTGCTGGTATTGATGCAGGAATTCAAACCAACCTGGATGTTTATAAAAGGTAATTAAAATATGTCAAGGTTGGAAGAGGAAGAAATTATCTTAGCTCAAACACATTGAGCTGATTCGCAAGTCCCTGAACAAGAATTGCTGCAGGATGATTTCCGGAGCACCCTATCAAGATATACTAATGTGCGAAAGGATCTATTTGTTTTGCTAACGGTCCATGATTTTATTATCACGCAAATAGATCGAATTGTCATACATAAATATTAGGTGTACAAGTATGAAATGCGGATTTCAGAAAACGGATTGTGCACAATGCAAAAAGTAGGTCAATGGTTAGGCAATGATGTCATAATATTGAGTAATTATGTAGTGTCTCATACGTAACTCATAAATTGATAAAGCGTTTATATAATTGTTGTATTTCTGTGTTTTAGATGTCCAAATTTATGCCAAGCAGGGAGCATTCGCGGACGGTACAAATTTTTTGTTACCATCTAAAGAAAACTGCTGCTGAATCATACCGATTA
>MQRK01169268.1:10229-20628 GCA_001938485.1 Girardia tigrina
TTTATTTAAAAATTATTTTATGTAAAGAAAGAACATTTAATTAATTCAAAACTTAGTTAAAATTATTTATTTTATTTAAATTTTAATATGAAGATTTGAAAAGATTTAATATTTTTAATGTTTTTACATATCTTATACTGTACTTTAAAATATAAATTATACTCGAATAATTATTTATCGTGAACATCTAAAGTATCAATTTTCCATCTGGGTGGGGGAAACACATTTCCAAATACTAAACTCAACATACAAAATTCAACAAACCAATTTCAACATAACAAATTTAAAATATTCCTCACAATCATAATAGTATTTTGTTTTTCCTAGACAAAGACATCAGTCAGGAGCATAGTCTTCAAGCTAAATGGAACCAGTTTAAAACCTTGATGAAAGAGGATGAATGTAAGTTGAGAAATTCATTACATTCTGAGATCATTATTTTAAATTTTCAATGCAAAATTAATTACAACCAAAGCTTTATTTATCTATTTTTTAGTAAAAAATAACTTTTAAATTTAAAATATGATATTTAAAATATGAAACTTAATGTTGATATTTTTTGAAAAAATTATCTAGTTATAAGACAGAGGAAATGGTCTTGTTAGATGCCGTCTGTCGAGCGCTGCGACACAGACGTGTTGTAGATTTTAACATGTAAATTAGTTAAATTTTTATGTTTCCCTGAAATTTGTTTCATGTAGACAAACTACATTAACGACAGTGATAAATGAACTTGTTAAATGTAAAATGATTTATCTCAATTTATTGTCTCTCGATTAATTTTATATATTTTATATTTATCATCATTCATAAGACACCATTTAACACTAGAAACTCAATTGTTTTGACACATAACATAAATTATACAGAAGAATATGAATTCTGCCTCTCTTATTATCTTTTAGGGAAAGTATTTTTATGTTTATGTCAGTTATAATTACAGATACAATATTTAATAATAAGACAAACCAAAATTGTGTAGACAAATTTTAAATTAATATTTTTCTAATGTCGGATTGAAATCAGAAAAGACGAATTAAATTTAATAAGTAAACAGTAGTCAGTCCCAATTAAATCAATGTCGGATAAGCGAACAGTCATTTTAAATGTACATTAGAGTACACTTCAATAACATGCAGGTTGAGTTCATTGTTTTTAATGTTTTGCGCTTATTAAATCATGTCTGTTCGCGATGCGCAAAATATTTCTTCCTGGTCCATATTGATATTCAAGCGTAGCTTTATGCTAGTTAATTGCACAACTCATCATTATAATAAGTATGAAAATGGTTCATTTGATTTGAATCACCATAATCACACGTCACTGATATTGAATGGTAAACTGGATGCATCAATTGGTTGTTTACAGCCCATTATTCAACATTTTCCGTTTCGGAATAGTATAATGGTATACTCTGGGAAATGTAAAACACATTGGCACGGTTTAGTACCAAAATGGAGGTCTTTCAGACAATCTTGAGTAAATCCTTCATAATTGATATTACGCAGCATTTGTTAAAAATGAATGTCACTGTATCCATCAAAATTCAAATTCCAGCCTTGTATCTATATATTACAATTGATACATTAAAACAAATTAATAAAAATATTTGTTTTACTATATTAAAAGTAATATATAAATAATATTATTATAATATATTTTGTTTTAATGCATCAAATAAAATAAATATAATAAACGTTATAAGATATCGCGATATCCAGACATTTTGTCATTATTTCAAAATCAGTTTGACAAATCAAGTTGCTCCTGCTAAAATGAAGTTGAAGTTTAAATTATTTAATGAACTTAAACAGGCAACTGAAGAAAAGAAGATTCATGATGAAACAAATAATGAACCTAACCAAGTTACTGAAGAGATAAATGCTAATCAACTTCGACTAGCTGGATTAGCCGGACAGCCTAGACCAGTTGACCGGACTAGACTAGACAGGCTGCCTAGACTAGTCGGACAACCAATATTAGCTAGCCTAGGCAGCCTGGACACCCAGACAAGCAAGGATATTCAGGCGCCAATTGCTGAAGCCCTGGTTAGTCAGGCTAACCAAGCTAATTATTTTCAACCAAAACAAAGAGATGCTCAACAAAAATCTTCCTCACCATGGGTTTCTACATCAACAACATATAGAGGTATTCAGATTAACTTGTTCAAATATCCAAAATCAATTAAATTGAGAGATCCGGTATATGTTAGAAAGAGCAAATTTAGCTATCATGTAAAGGACATTTAGTAATCGTAATTATGATCTTTTCAATATTGCCCTACAAGAATTAGGAACAAGACCAGATGGAAAGTTGAGTGAACATAGAGAACAATATTTTCGATCAGATGATGTGTTAAAATTCAGAGATTTTATGGGTCATGAAATACTAATAATGGACTTGTCTAATTATTCCATGGCATTTATAAAAATATGCATACAAGGAAGAAAAGAAAGAAATGACGAAAATTATCCAATATGGAAATTGTCAGAAATTCGTTGTGTTTAATTGTTGATGCAAGTTGTATTGTTTTGTTAATAAATCTTGTAATAATTTAGTCTTGATTTTATATAAAATAGGTTAAAACATTTGTTAATATGGATTTAGAAACACAAATGAAATATGCATTAGAGACACTGAAACTGAATTTAGAAATGAATGGAAAAATGTTATACTTGTTAATATTATCATCAAGAGTTGTAAGTTAATAAATGTTTTAAATGTTACTTTCTGTAATAATTTTTAATTAACCTATAATTGAATTAAAACGT
This sequence comes from Girardia tigrina, assembly GCA_001938485.1. Lineage (NCBI taxonomy): Eukaryota > Metazoa > Platyhelminthes > Tricladida > Dugesiidae > Girardia > Girardia tigrina. The sequence goes on from MQRK01169268.1 coordinate 13,001, forward strand.
AACAAAATTATAAAGAACATTTATTTACATATGTACAATATATACAAGTGGATCGATCATTCACAAGAAATAATGTCCATGAGGTAGTGTACTTATTCCATCTGTCAAAATATATCGTTTATCGTCAAACCAGTCTAAGCTTTTCTTCCGCATTGTTGAGACTTGATGTTCTCTTGATTGGATTCTTCGTATTTCAGAAATTATATTGGTTTTTTCCTGCAGCACTCTCACATAATCATGGAATCCGATTCGGTTTGCTAACATCCCGTTGAACTCCCTTGGCCCTCTTTTTGATCTTGCCATCCACATCAATGGAATACATCATAGACCGTAGTGCCACGAATCTAGAGATGATTTGTCCATTGACTTCATCCTTTAACTTTCCAATGACCTTTTTATTTGATGTTGAATAATTTGGATGGTCCTTCGAATAGTATGAGCTATCCATATGTTGAGCCATTTGAAAATACTTCGCAAACAGATCTTCTGTATGAATCTGATAGACAAAGCTAACAGTATCTATACAGTATCTCGTACATTAACTGTAAATCCTGGAATTTGGGGATCATAATGTCATAATGGAAATCATACATCAAGGTTTTGGATAGATCCTCGATCGCTATGTTGGAATATGCTTCATCACCCATCTGTGAAATTACATAGCGTATATGCTTTTCAGTGTTAACGCGTTGTTGTTTATTATCAGCAGAAAGTTCGTGAGGGATCCAAACAGAACAAACTTTTTTGTAATGAAGTTTTTTACGCAAAATTTTGTGGACTGTATTTTTGCCTAAAGAAAGTTCCTTTTCAATATAACGCAAAGACGCATTTGGAGCTTCATCAATCACTTCTTTGACTGCTTTAATCATTTCATCGTCTATTAATGACAGCCTGTCACTTCTTGATGAATCATCGAAAGACGTCCGCTTTTCTTTTTTAAAACCAGTCAACCCTTGTTGAATAGTTTTCAGTTCTGGGTGATTTGCGTCTTCCCATGTCTGCTGAAGTTTCTGAAAAATTTCTGAAGCAGTGAATCCTCTTTTACTGTGAGTTAGAACAAAAAAACGTTGGCAACATTTATTTGGTTCCATTGTTAAAAATCGCTTGATTTGAATTCGCTGCACTTTTAAAATTTCAATACTTTAATAAAACAAAATTTTACTTTTTTTTAATTTTATACTTTGAAATTTTAACACAGAATTTATGACAGTCTGAATAATATTCAGTCCAAATTTGGTTAAATTTGGTAAAATATTAGTGTGTTTTTGTAAAGGCCACCTGAGGACTTTTGGGACAGCCTAAGTATATATATATTATATATATAATATATACTTCATTGAAATTTAAAAAAAATTAAAATTATGATGTAGTTATTTCTTTTACGACTGAATAATAATTTAAAAAAGAAAGGGTTGTGTATAGAAAGCCCATACATGTTTTAAGTATACTATGCCTTTATATATATATATAAGGTTATTTATCTTGGTTACGGTAACCAAGGAATGAGATTGTTGATGACGTACATAATACGATTCATGAGGTATTGTTTGATGGTAAATAACATACATATATCATAGGGGTTTCAGATATATTTATGGGTGGGAGATTTACCATTCTAAATTCAACATACTTAAATCAAAATACATCCTCAATACATTTACATATTCAAACAATTTAAAATATTCCTCACATTAGTATTAAATTTTTTGGGTGAACAAATGGAGGTAAATCCTTGAAAGAATAATTCTTGGCAATCATTCAAAGATTTTTTGATAAAAAGTTTTTACAGTTTTTAATGTATCATTTGCTTTTTATTCAGGAAGAAAACAGAGGGAAAATCATTTTCCACAAACTTTAAGAAATACCCTGAAAGAAACCCCTGTAATTATAAATAACTCTACTGTAAAGTTTTTGTCTGATATATTGAATAGCTGAAAGTAATTCTCGAAAACGAACTTCGTTTACTGAATTACACCGGTATAGAACTTCTATTGAATGTCATGACTAAAGACGGTACACTTTTGAGTTTCTGTTTTTCAATCCTGATTAGATTTTAAAGAATCGACTTTTTCTACCGAGAAGTAATTAAAGGTATTCTTCCTATACTCTTATTATAGCAAATGTTTAATATTAAGTAATATCTTATACTTCAAAAAATGAGACTTGTCCCTCTGAGCTCGTTGAATGATGATGGTATGTGTGGTGATGATTGATGAAAACATTTATCCCGGATTGAGACATCTCAGAAGCCTCTAGGTTTTAAAGTTTTTGTTAATTTTTAAATTACAGTAAAGCTCCTTTTAACCATCAGTTTTTTAAAAAAATGGCAGTAAACAGAACTTTGCGACTGATAAAAAATTTCTATATGAAATCGAGAAAAATTAGAATTTTATGGCGGTTTATAACGACCTGCACGGTTTTCAGTCGATTTCTTTGGCTTCCTTGTGTCTTTATTTTATTCCTTAGTTTCTGTTAACCATCAATTTCTATTAACCACCAAAATTTTGTCAGGTTCCGTTTTTTGCGGTTTAGATGAACTTTATCGTACTATTTTGATTTGATGCATAAATTTTTGAATCTCTGAAGCAAGACATTTATATATTTGATGATAATATTTCTAAGCGTATCTCTTAAAGGATACTAGAAGAGATTATAAAGGTTTGTTTAGACTTGAATATCTTTCGTACTGCTTACATTATTTATTCAATGATTTATAGCTTTACACGGAGAAATAAAAGACAAATGAAAATCTAAAAAATATAGAGAAATATTTCTCAGCGGTAGTGTAAGATATCATAATTTATGGAGGACTGTTGAAGAAAATGTCCTAGTCAGTGGGAATGATTAAATAAAAACTAAAACAAGTTTATCGTGTCAAGTAAACTTTGAGGATCATTTTATGTTATGTTTTACATGTAGTCTGCAGTAGATAATTTTAGTGTGGCCTCCCTCATAACCATGATGATTGATTGATATTTTAATTAATGCGCGATTATTGAGGCCTATTGGAAATTTGGCATTTGAAAGCTTGGATCTAAATTTTAATAAATTTGGAAAATTAGAATTATAACGTGTTTTTAATAAGATCATTATAAAAAAATATTTAATAAACATTTGTATACATTTTTCAATAAATTAGAAAGTCAATTGAAGTAGTTTGTTGGAATGAAGAATATTTCTAAAACATTTTTCAAAATTGTCGAGAAAAATGTTTGATTGTTGTATCTGTGAATACTTTAAATGTAATCTTGCTGATTTTAACATTTTCGATGTTTCTTCAAGCTTTGATATTTACTGATTTTTGTATTTATGGGTAAATATAATGATAATATTTATATGATATTTTGAATAACTGGTATAACTATATGGTTGAATTAGTTGTATTTTAATTTAATTTAGATAATTTGTTCGACAAGACAAATTTCAGATCAGCTGTTCAATACAATCATGTACCAAACATAAAGTTTAATGAGAATGGTAGTACTTATCGCCAACAATCTTCTGCTACAACCTTTACTACCATTACAAATATTTCTCCACGACATGAATCTTTCGCAACTGAAGCTCTTAAAATTCCTTACAAAGAGAACCAAGGAAATGAGTATAAATTAACATCTAGAAAAACAGGCACAGATGAAAATAAAACAAAGCCTAGTAACGAAAAAGTAAAGTTTTTAATGTTTTAAAAGTATATCAATTTTAAATTACTAGGTTACTAGAGAAAAACATTATAGAACGGATAATGGAAGGTATAGATCAAGCCAGTATTTGGATTCTCGATCTAGACCTACTAAAAAGTTAACTGGAGGTGGAGGTGGAAGGGACAATGATGATAATGACGATGAATTAAGTCAAACTGAAAGAAGAAAACTGAGGCATGCAGCAGAATTAGCCAAGTTTAAGAAAAGGTACAGCAGTGGTGCATTAGATGGAGAAACGACAGCATCAGAATTAGAACACGATGATTATTCCAAATTTAAAAGAACTTTAATTGATAAAACTACTCGTAAAAAACAGTTGTCTCAAATGCTAACAGATATCAGTAAACAAGGTGTTGCTGAAGATAGTATGTGTGATGTAACCGATGTTTCACAATCTTCAAGTGTTGACACAATGTTATTAATGAACAAAATGTCTCATTTATTGAAGAAGAAACATTCTGATAATCTTCCAAAAAGTAAATTATTATTTCAAAATTACATTATTTTTCTGTAGATAATGCACACCGTTTTCTTTTTTTCTTATTTTTTAATTTCTAAATTTATCTGTTATTTTAATGGTCAATCATTATCTGTGTAATTTACAAGTATCACTCAGTCATAATATTAGTTAACTAAACAATTTTTACGTTTTGCAAAGGTTAAATAAAGAGGCTGTATTTAAAGACCGTCAATGCCGCTTGTTTACCTTTGTAGATGGATTTAAGCTTCACCTGAAAATCAACATCTGTGGAAATTTATTTCTGTGCTTTAAAACGATGATCATACGATGCCGAGGACTCATGTAGATTGTAATTTGCGTGACTTATAGTTTTCTAAAAGTAATTTAAAATTTATTCGATGTTCTCTGTTTTAACTGTTTTTGTTTGTTTGAAATTCTTAAACTTCTAAAATACGCGCGTTGTTGTTCCATTGATTTTATAATGAGATTCACATTGTTGCTTGAATTTTCTGCCAAAATCTTTCACTGGTCGAAGTTTGTGGAGACATAATGCCTCACGCTATATGTGTAGATTAATTTTTAAAAAAAAGTACACTTCAAAAAATAGAAACTATAAAAAACCACTTATGATTTAAGAAATAACTGAAATGACTTACATAATCGATATTAATTGCGTAAGTTCGATAAAATGTGAGACTTTCAGTCATGCATGTTAGATCTGCACGTCAGAACCGCGGCGGTCCTCCATCAGAGTTTCCTTTGACTTCAACCTGCACAAGCATAGTTTACCATCTTTCGGATCCTAGGAAATCAAGTTTTTGAGAAGGTAAAAATATAAAGACTTCAATGTGTAGCAACAAAGAGATGTTATGTTTCAAATAACAATAATTTTTGAAAGTTCAGTAGTTTAAATTCATAAGTATGTTTATTCATTCTATGAAGCGAAAAAATCACTCCACAATAGTATCAGCAAAATCTACCTTAAATTAGTGCTTGGGTTGAGGTCCTGAGTGGGGTTCTGGAGCAACTGGGTCAATACGTGTGCGTCCACCCAGAGATAATTCGGATCGGAACTCTGATAAGGAACTTTCCTTTCAGAGACATTAAATGATTTGGAAATTGAAATGACATTTCTTTTCGAAAATCCATTACTGATAAAATCTTTTTTTTTCAAAAATGTAATCGATGCATACACATAAATGATTAGTTTGAAAAAAGAATAATGTGATTCTTGAAATATTCGCCTTTCATCGTGTTCGTTTTTCCTTTCATAATGTTTTCAGTGGTTTTTAGGTTGCCCTAGCGGCTTACCGATTTTAGCAGAGAACGACACTTGTCATGAATTAAGAAATAATAAATTGTTACATATATATATATATATATATATATATAATACCCTAATTTATAGGACATCAATGTTTTGTAATTTTAACTAAATTGGGACACGTAAAATAATGTTTATTAAAAATTTTAACTTATAATTAATAACTCCTTGTTTGTATTATATTATAGATGAATTAATTTTATATTTTACGATAATCTAGTATACAATTCTAAAATAATTTTAATTAATCTAATAAAAAAGTTAAATAATAAAATTTTTATTCTCCTTCAAAAATTTGTTCTCTAATTCAAAAGAATTCGGACAATTGCTTTTAAATACAAAAGAATTCGGACACCATCTATTTAAAGTTTTGTAACATAAACCTTTGCTTTTTATGATATTTTACATTCTTCTAATCATTGATATGTATAAATCCTGATATTTATCAAGGTGAAAACTATTACATATTGCTAAAATTTTATTCAAATCAATTTTATTTTTAACACGGTTTTTTCGTAATTCTTTTTTCATGATTCCCCAAACATTCTCTATAGGACTTGAATCTGGTCTTCACGAAGGTCATTTTCAGAAGGAAATATTTTTAAAGGAATCATTTTTAAAGACATTGAAATTTACAAATATAAAAAATTTATTTTTCATTATCGCGCTACCATTTTTATACCGTCCGCGACCTAATTCGAGGTCGTGAATTTCTGTTTGGTAATCACTGATCTATACAACAACCATTTTTGCTTCAAAGAAAATAAAAAAAACATATGATTAAAAAACATCTGAACGTATACGAGAAAATGACTAGCATATTTGTGTCATCAAAGTTTGGATATAATATACGTAAAGACTTTGTCTAAAAAATTTTCAAATTTGTCGGGTAGAGTAATCAACAATAGGTATATAATAAACAATTTTTGGTTTTTGAGGTATTTTAAAGTGCTGAATTTTTGTTAATAAATAAATTACGAAGTTAATCACTATTTTCTTTTGTAAATCATGCGTTACTTTTCATCAGTTAGGTATTATTGGGTTAGAATTCAGAATTCAAGTTCATGACACAAAATTTTATTTCTATCACATTAACGATTTTTCAAACAAATATTTTTGAGTAACTTAAGTACTTTCTTTTCTTTACACAAGCCATTATAAATAAATATAAATTGAAATATTGTTATTTTATTAATTACGAATTTTAATTTTATATTCGTCTTTAAAATTATAAAGGTTTTTTATTAAAATTATGTCACAAAGATTTTATTTCATCTTTTATTAAATTTCCATTTTATTTTCCATTTTCATTTTAACACAATTACCTTACAATTAATTAACATTGTAACGTTTATTTTCATTTCAATAAAAACATATTTTCAATTTAAAAATACAAATTACATTTTCATTTATTTCAATTTAACAGTTTTTAAATTACATTTCGATTTCGTTAAAATTCCATTTTCAATTAAAAAATATAAATTACATTTTCATTTCTTTCAATTTAACATTTTTTGATGAAAGTTATATTTTCATTTTGTCTCAAAATAATTATATTTTAATTTTAAAATTTATGAATTCATATATTTGACTGTTGTGAAAGAGAATATCCAACTAAGAAAAAAATATTTGAATTAACAGTTTATAATAATGATTATTAAAACAACACACACATTAAAATACATTAATATTTACATAATTATTCCACACACTCGCCCTGTTCGACAACTTAATTTCTGTATCTTTTAGGCTTCTGTCGGTCTCGAACTGGATTGAGACTCACTCTTCTTTCGTTAATATTCCGTCGATCTTCCTCTGGCATCTGGTCTTCTTCATGTACATCATGATGATCATTTTTGATACTTTTTGACATAATTGTTGTAGCCTTTTCTGATTTTCTTGTGTCATTTTGTGGTGTTCTCAATCTTTTGATATCCACCACATTTCTCTCAATTATTCTTCCATCACTAATCCTTTTTAATCTGTACGCATGTTTCCCCATGTTACCCATCACCGCATATGGTCCTTCGTATCTCGGCATATCGATTCCTTTGATTCGCGGTAGTATTCTAGCCAGCACTAGATCACCAATTGCCAGACAACCCCCTGAACCTGATGTAGCTGACTTTTTAATTTCTTGTTT
>MQRK01169275.1:2290-19545 GCA_001938485.1 Girardia tigrina
AATTTATTTTTAATTTCATATAATTTTAAATTTTAAATAAGTTAATTAATTTTTATAATATTTAATAAATAAATCAAATTAATATTTTTTAAATAATTAATTATCATTTTAATTATTATGTAATAAGTTTTGAGTGAATATTTTATTTAAATACTTATTTCCCCATTTTCTAAAAAAGTAATGAGAATTAAACCATTAATCAATTTCGCTTTGAATGCAAATGTACGAAAGTTTTGACAAAGATTGTCTTGAGGACAATCAAAATTGTTGTTTAAATAAAAATATAAAAAATCAAATTGGTGTTCTTAATATGTATGATAAAAGGGCTTGTTCACAGAGTTTGGAATTTGTCGTCCAGTTTTGAAACTGAAAATCAGGGTTCAAATATTCTTAGAAGGCACACAGATGTTTACGTGGTACGATCCATAAGTCCTTAAACGCGACAAGAAAGCAAAGTCCAATCAACTTTATTTTTTCAGAATCAGTACATGATATCAAAGTAAATCATTTCTCAATGTATGAGCCGTGCACATCAACACACTTTCACCAGCGAGCAACAAGCTCAGAGAACGCATTTTTGTAAAAATTGGGAGGCAAAGAATTGAGAATATCAAGGCTTTCTCCTTTAGGACATCAACTGAATAAAAGTGGACATCTTTCAAATGTTTCTTTAGGTGTTTAAACAACGCAAAATCACTTGGGGCTAGGTCAGGGCTATAAGTGGATGGGAAACCAACTGAAAGCCACAGTCATCCACAGCAGTCAAAGTTGCTCTCGAAGTGTGAATGGGTGCATTGTTTTGAAGGAGCCACAATGGGATCCCTCATGGCTTCCTACGAGACTTTCTCATATCGCGAAGTAATTCAACATAATACTCACTATTCATTGTCAGTCCTTTCGCAAGGAAATCAATTTTAATAATGCCATGGGAATCCCAGAACACAGTCAAAATATCCAGTTATCGGGATACCAGTCAGCCGCCTGTGGTATTAAACGGCTCCGCAAAACGTCGAAGTACTGTTGGGAGTTCATCGAGGCAGTCACAACATGAATGCGATGGAAGCCGTGGTGGCTTATGCAGCCCCATATAATGACTTTTTGCGACGATTTGTAATATTGAGCCGCATGAAGTAATGATACGACCTCCACAACGCGTGGCACTAACTGATTGAGCCAATTGCACTTCGAACTTTGATTCATCGCTAAATATCACTTATGGAACAAAAGGTAATTGTGCTGTCTAGAAATAAAGTTACATAAACTAGTCATTTTCCTAAAATTTACACTTGTTACTGTACTTGCGAAATGGAACTCCCTTTTCGCCATTGCTTGGCCGTTTAGTCTTTGTGCACTCTATCTCAAGCTAAACACGCATGTCACATCTTTTCGTTTGTGGGGATACGTCTTTTTCAGCGATTATTGAGTGTACGTTTATATTCTCCTTTGGAGAAGTTTGTTCAGTCTTATTAACCGGCATCGGGTCTTTCTTTCCTTTCTATATTTTCTCATGAATTTTCTCAGCATCCGAATTAACCGCTCGCAGAATGTGTTCTACGTTGCCGAGGAATCCGATTAACATACCGATTATACATGGACATAGTAAATTTATTGATTGTTTTGTTTGTCTCTCAACGGTTTCTAATTTAGCAGATTCACAACCCATATTAATTAATTAATTTATTTTGTTTATCGTTGTAAATGAAGTAAACCTCGTAAAAAAATGAATTTTGATGAAAATCAACGATTCAAACAATTTGTTTTTTTTGCTATATTTAAATAAGTTTTTAATAGTTACATATAAAAATTTACATAAAAAAATATGTATAACAATTTCTGATACATAATTCTTACGCATAAAAAAATAAAACTCAACAATAAACTTTTTTTTATAAAAGTTATAACACAACAGCGATCAATGGCGGATTCATTATGGGTTTTGACACAAATCTTCCACCTTCGTTTAAACGTCACCGGACTGAATGCACCGACAGAGGGCTTGAAAATTCTTTCTTGATGTCCACAGTTGTGATACGAGGATTTTTCATACTAGTTTTCAAGATAATGCAATCATGTTGAGACAATAAAAGTCTCCTACGGCCGCAGTGACACCTTGCAGACGAAGACGAGCCTGTTGTCGTAAGTCGTTTGATTATGTCACCCACCTAACCACACATACACAAAAAGGATACACTGTCCTGCACTGTTTAAATCCTACTTTACTGAAGTTTTAAACCCGCTATATATAATTATATCTATAATTAAAATTATATTTGCATTATCCAATCAAAATTATCTTTATACTGCTAATTTTTGACTGTTTAACACCGCATTTCTCTGTTTAAAACCTTTAAATATAAGTTACATGCACTCATTGTGTGCATTGCACACACATATACAGAAATATACATACATACAACCCATAAAAACAGGGAATCAAAATTCACATACACATAGTACAAACCCATTTTTTTCACTGTTTAAAACCCATTTTGAATTATAAATTATGGCATCTTTATTTCATTTTTTGGATATTTCGGGGGATTCAAGGCCTTCAGTATCAGATTTAAATGAAAATTAAATGATTTTTTTATTAAAATAATTTAAAATACATTTTATAGTTACTCAAAACGTCAGGAGAAACCATACCCTTTAGTCAAAATGAATAATAAAATCGTAATTTTTTATTTATTAAAATCCAAATTTATTAATTTTTAGATTATCATAGTTGGTCAAAAGTCGGATAATGGACTCCTTCAGCTACTATCAGGATTACTTTTTGTTAGCCTCTCAGTTAGGCATAGGCAAAGAAACAACGAAAAGCATAATCTGGAGATACAAAAAAACAGAATCTGTTGCTGCAAAGAAACGGGGATGCCCTAGACATTCCATTATTACAGAGGAAATTGGGAAGAAAATATTTGAATTTCTGGAAGAATCCCCATACTCAACCTTAGTTGAAATGTACCAATTTTTGCTACTCCAGTGCAATGTGAAGTGCTCACCATCAACAACAACAGATATTTTTGGAGATTAATAAATGTATTCTCTTGGTTTCTTTTTTTAAAAATAATAATTATATCTAAAATAGTAAATCAATAATATTTAATTATATCAATAATTATATTAAAAATATCTAAAAAAATTAATAAAGCAGGTTTTAAACAATGCAAAAAACAGTAAAAAATTCACTCCAAATTCGAACGGGCCAATCACAATCGCCCAAAATTCTACTCTAACAAAAACCAACTGGCCAATCACGAGACAGAAAAAAATATATCACGATGTGGTATTTAATTCCAATTTTTGAATTTTCAAAATGTGACTTGTCGACAATCGCAATTTTTTATGGATTTATTTTTAACATAAATATTTATTATTTTTTTACAGATTTTATTTATTATATTTATTTTAAAATCAATTACAGGAAAAAAGAAAACAACAGTCATAATTGTTATATGATCAAAATCAGAAGAAAAATAAACTATTTCTTTCGATAATTTTGAAGATAAAAAGCTATTTCGACTTTATTTTATTGATTTCACTTTGAATGTTTTCAATATGGTTTGATTTGTGTAGATAAAGAGACCTCAACCAGTCTAAACTTTTCTGAACGTGATATCTTAAAGGGTTCTCCATGATTTTTTTCAACCGTTACTTGATCGGCTATTAATTGACTAACGTATTCCKGAAAAYTCGATAGTTTTTATTTAATTTTTGTAGTTCTAAATAACCGAGTTGTTTTGGTTTTGGGGTTTCGTTGAAATGTTGGCATATCGGTGTGATTATAGCACTTTTATCAATAAAAAGAAGTCAAAATAAGATTATATCCTTTTTAAATATTTATTTATTTATGTACAAATTGCAGATAGTTTAGAATAGTTTAACAAAAACTTAAGCCTTGATATGTGAATTTAAATTTTAAATAAATGGTGAAGCAATTGTACTCCAACCAACTTAAGTTTATTTATATAAAAATATGGTTATGTCACAACCCTCTTGAGTTATAACATTCTTGAATGCTCTTGAGCCCCCAGTGGTTATTAAGGGTCAACCACAACCCAATGTTATTTTATGAGTTTTTCACGCTCTCGGATATATTTATCTGTAAACGGGTAGGACACCTCTCCTTGTTTGACATCTGACTAACAGTGCCAAGCTCAGAGGGCCTGCGGGTTCAGTTCAAGACAGGACGGGCTGTCGGTCCCCATCCTAGCTCAGCGCCGCTCGGGGCTGATTCCATGTTATGTAATATGTCTTCCTCTTGCTAAGTGCATCCCTCATGCTTGTTTACTCACGGATGTATTATTATACTTGTGTCGTTGTTATATGTTGTATGTGAGACTTGCGGCACTGTTAGGTCTTGTGTGAAACTTGCAGCACTGTTATGTAGGTCGTTGATCGGTCTAAAATTAGAATTTATTTAATCGCATCAAATGTGGTTATTATAGATTATTATATGTTCACTATATATTGACTATTTTATATCGATTCGTTCACACGGATTCATTTCATGTCAATTTGTTTTATACCGATTCATTTTTTATCGATTCATTTTTATCAACTCATTTTATATCAATTCATTTCTTTCAATAACAGGTTTTATTTATTATTCATTTATGAGCAATTAGTGCATAAAAGGCACTAACTCGTTTTCTCTCACACATCGACTTTCATTACTTTATTACACTAGTAAGAAATAATTCGCTTTTCATTTTTATTTTATTTTATTTTACAATCATAGGGGACACTTTAAGCGAACCGCTTCAGTCACATGGCCAACGGGTAACCCGCGACCTGACCCCGAGTTGATTTATCAGAGACGCGCCCTCGCTGCAGGTGTGCACGAGCTCTTCCCCTCGGCTCTACATCTCTTGATTTGCGGCGATAACCTATTCACCTTAACTCTCTGTTCACCGGTGTTCAGATCAATTCGCTGCTTGCTGATATTCATTTATGGGTGAGGATGGCGACTACGGCGACGACGAGTGCTAAAACTTCCTAAACTCGACTAAAGATTAAGTTTATGAGTTTAAATATATATTTAACTCAGTTACACAATTATACATATATTAAATTATGAAATTAAACATTAAGCTTATCTAATTACATCTAACTCGGTCTCCGGAGGAAGGTTCTCTCTATTTGTTACTTCTTGTTGTCCGATTCTGTCTGCCAAAAATGGTGCTGAACGTTCTTCGAAGGTTTAAACCTTTAAAACTCTTTAAAATTTGTCGTTTTTAACTTTAACAAAATTGTTCGGATTTTCCAAATTGTTGTGATCGCTCAAAATTGTTGTGATTGTTCAAAATTGTTGTGATTGTTCAAAATTGTTGTTGTGATTTTACTGCGAGATAACTGTTATTTTATAACAGTGTTCTTCCCTGTCTGTCTGGGTGTGTCTTCTTCGTGGGGCTCTCTAATTGACTGGTTTGGCCCATTTTGACTTCTGATTCGCCGGCAATTACTGTCGTTATGCAGTATGTCCAAATATGGACAGTGACTGCTTTATCACGCGGCTCTTTGTAACCGGTGAATCATGATTATTCATCGGATGATGTTATTTTTCTTTGTGGGCATGATTCATGATTCAAAGATATAACCCCTCAATTTTGCAGGGGTTATATCTTTGCTCGGGAATGTGACAGTGTCTCGCGGGTTTCACTCACGGATTCGCCTTGTGAAGATCTTTCAGGAGAGGGTCGGATAACCTTCTATCTTTACTGTGAAGTTCGGTAAGGAACTTTATTATTTTTTGGGTTCGTTTTAATTAACTTTTTCTTAAGGTTTATAACTTTTCTCGGGGATATGTGATCTTCAGATGGGTTATCGCTATGAACTCTTCTAACGATATTCTATCTAAGGGTAAATGTTCGTTCGATTTTTTCTGTCCGGTGGGTTTCTATTCATCGTTTTTTTATTTCATCTATTCTATTCATCTATTTTTTATGTCATGTTTTAGCCTTTATGATATTCGCACTTCTCTATCAGACTACGAGGGAATCAATAACAATTCCGGACAACTTCACCTCGATCTATAACCTCTGCATGTAATGTGATACGGCGGTTAAATAAATGTATTAAAGTAATGTCTTTCTTTCTTGACCTTCTTTATGTTTGCTGAATGTTATGTTTGGTAACCTGCATGTTTGTGTACTAAAATGGGTTTTCGACCGCAACAGTTATCATAAATATGTAAATTATATGGTTTTTGTCTAGAACTTTATCATCCTTAAATTGATAAATTTGATAGTTCATTATTTTTAATTTTTTTTTCATTTCAGTTATTTCATCTTCAGTCAAATTTTTACTATATAAATAACTATCACTCTGACAACTTCATAAAGATTTTGTTGTTGTCGTAATTTAGTTTCAAACTCTTCTTTTTTTCATGTCGTCAAACATTTGCATTTCTCGTACTGTAACATCTTCTCTATGTTGAAGAACCTTTTGAGTTAAATCTGATGCTTCATTTTTATATCGATCTCGTTCTCTATTCAACTGAAAAATAATCTTTCTCAGTTTTTGAGTTTCTTCTTTGTAATTTTGAATTTCTTCCTCACCAGCATAGTTCAACAAATTTTGTCAGATTAATAATTTCCAATTTCAAATTTTGAATTATTTCCCTGGCTTAAAAAGATTTCTCGTTTTATTTTCGACTTCCTTTCACAGAAATTGGATCCCCTCATTTTATGTCTTAATCCAAGACTTTCTTTTCGAAGAACTTCTAATTTTTCTTGCAAACTCAAAAGAACTTCCGATGGTTGTGAATCTAATCTTGGATTTATTTCTTGGCATTTAATTCACATTTTATATATCTAATTTGTTGTTTGATCGCCCCCTTCTTTTGCGATCAAACAGTAATATTTAAACGTATGTCTAAATAACGAAAGGAAAACGTTATGTATATTAGATTTTAAAATGGTGATTAAAATAAGTCAGCAAAAATATTAGGAATTTTAATTTTATGAAAGTTGTTAATTGTGAGGAATATTTAGTGTGTGGATGTTTTTGTGTAGTGCTTGCAAGTTTAAATGTTGTGTGTTGATTTAGTATTGTGCCTCTCCTAATCAGATGGATGATTAATATTTTAATTCTTATTGTCTGAAACTAATTTATTTAAATTTAGATTTAATATTCAAATTTTTAATTTTTATTATTGCAACTTTTAAATAATTTTATTATTTTATTTTGGTAAATTTTTAAATAATTAAAATCAAATTAATGTTTAAAAATGATTATAAAAAAATTTTATTTTATCCAATAAAATTTAAATGAAATATTTAAAATAAAATAACTTTCTTCAAGTTAGTTCAGATTGTAAGGAGGAGTATTAAAACATTGGGTGATGGAATTAAGTGAAAGATCGTCATGATGTAATCGTCATAAAGATGATCAGAATTGTGTACGTAATAAATGTTCTATCAAATGTGTGAGTTCTCTTAACATTAATAATGTCGCAAATTTATATTATTACAATTTTGAATAAATAACATATAACATTTATAATTTAATTAAAATTAATATATTGATATTTATATTTAGAAATTTATGTCTGGTTTGTGTGAAATAGGAAAGATTTCTCAAAAGCATTTATAGAAAAAATAAGTTCTATTAAAATTACCACAAAAATTTATAAATAGAAAAATACAAAACTAAACTCATCTATAAACAACCCGAATTAATTAATCTATTAGATTTCACTTTGTTTTAATAATCGCAAATAACGCAGATTTCAAAATCTTGAAATTCAATTTGAAATATTTGATGATTATTAAAATTTCTTATTTACTACGGATGGTAAGTTCAAATTTCAATAAATAAAAAATAATTGAAATCGATCTGGTTAATAATATTTAGCAATTTGATATCTGGTTTGTTCGAAATAAAAAAAACATCGTTCCTCATCAAAAAAAGAAAATAAAAAACGTGATTTGTGTTTGAAGGTTGTATCTGAAAATATGTTATGTTTAAATTTATTTAAGAATGCCTTCGTTCAAATTCATCAATCGATGTTTAATACTTCTCATCTAAAATTTGAAATAACTTGCAAATAATTATTTATTATAAATTTTATTGGTAAAATAAAATTACTTTTTATATAATCATTTAAAAACATTAATTGATTTAATTATTAAAAATATAATATTAAGTCTAAATGTGAATAAATTAGTTTCAGATAATATGAATTAAAATGTTAATCATCCATCTGATTAGGAGATACACAATCCTAAATCAACATTTTAACATGCAAACAAAACACAAAACATCAACATTTCAAATATTCCTCACATGGGTTCGTTTTGAAGCGATGTGATTTGTTGGAATTCAGGACTTTAATAGTTGACGAAAAAAATCCACAAACTCTTTTTCTATTATACGAATCTCCTGATTTATAAATCGGAAAGTGGAAGAACGATTTTTGTTTTTACCTACAGACTATTCTTAATTCAAAAATGTCGTTTAGGGAGCAAATAACAAACTAGATCTAATAAAGTGAATCAGACTATTGATTTGATCGACGGACCATTTATATATCTCGCCCCACTATTATAATCGAACACTTTTGTTTAACACATTGAATGCTAAAAAAGCAACAATGTAAACTTTTTTGTCCCACGCGTAGCGCGCGTAGCAGACGTTCGGTGCATGATGTCAACAGCAGTCAATGTGTTAAATAATATTAATTAAAATTTAATATTTTTGAATATTAATTAATAATTATGTTCACGTTAATATTATAGAAACGGTTGAAGATAGGTATATGAAGATTGTTATCAAAAGTCGCAAAAAAATGTTAGGTTTTATATTTTTT
This sequence comes from Girardia tigrina, assembly GCA_001938485.1. Lineage (NCBI taxonomy): Eukaryota > Metazoa > Platyhelminthes > Tricladida > Dugesiidae > Girardia > Girardia tigrina. Next base: position 11,103 of record MQRK01169275.1, read on the forward strand.
TGAAAATTTTTGAGGGGTAGATGTGAAGTGGTTTCAATATTAATATTAAATATGTGATTATATAGGATTGCACCGTCAACAAACATATAGATAACAGACAGACAGACATTATTATTTATAAGATTGTAAAAAATATTTACGAAAATTAAAATAAATTATTTAAAAGTTGCAACAATAAACATTAAAAATTTGAATATTAAATCTAAATTTAAATAAATTAGTTTCAGACAATAAGAATTAAAATATTGATCATCCATCTGATTAGGAGAGGTACAATACTAAATCAACACAAATAAAAAATAAAAGGTATTAAAATAAGATTGTAAAAATATTTACGAAAATTGGAATAAATTAACATATTTTTATATGAATTTTTATTATTTTAAAATAAATGTTTTCTAATTTTCTAAAACATAATTTATTAAAAAAATGGGCGTGCTAATTTTACAATTTTTACGCTAAATGGAAAATACAATAAAAAATGTAAATTTGTACACTAATTTTATAAGTTTTACTCTTATTTAACAATTTGAACGCTAATTTTTTTAAGTTAACTTTTGAAGTTTTACGCCATTTTTTACAATTTCTTACGCTAATTGTAATTCAATTTTTTCCAATTTTTTATAATAATAAAGATTTATAGATGATATATTTTAAAATGGAGTTCTTTTGTTTTTATTAAATAGTTTTGTAAATTTATTTCCAATATAAGAAATTGATTAAAATTTTATTTATAAATGTATAACAATGATAATACGAAAGAAATTATGAAACGAACGGTAAACCAATAGAAATCATATTGGTGGTGCGAGAGCGAGCGCAGCTTGGTGGCCGCGGCGTTGTGGCGCTGGGGGGTGGACTGCGGGACGCTAAAATTCATTATCTCACCGGCGTCTGGTGAGCCCCAACGTCTGTCGTCCAATGGTCTCATCATTATCGTTAGCCGATCATTTTTCAAGGCACTGATTTTTCTTTTCCGATCACTTTTACTCATCAATTTATTTTGAATTGGCGTTAGAAAAGGTCGAACGTTAAGTCCCTTTTTGGATGACTCGGAAGAATCGATATTCCTGATGTCCCGATATCCTTTGAGCTTGCGAGCGCGTTTGGAGAAAGTCAAATCGGAAAGTGACAGTGTGAACTATTTTCATCTTTTAAAGATTAACTTGAATTGTCGAAGGAACTCTTGAAATTGTCTATGAACTCTCTAAAATTCTGGAGCCACAACTCGGTTCAGTCACCGTCCGATCTTCGGAACAACTTGAGGGTCGCATAGAACACTTGTTTTAGTCAATTTATTGCCAAAATAAACGATATCAATGTATTGACAACCCAAATAATTAGTGAAGCTGAATTTAGTTTTGAAATTTATAACTTTTAACTCTTAGATATAACGACATTACGTTTCGGTATTAAAATTTAAATTAATCTAAAATCTGAAGTAATCAATTGCGAAAAATAATTTTACAGACAGTTATTAACATATATTATCTGTAAAAAATATTAAAGTATAAATTATCTAAAAAAGTTACTATAAACGACGCATTTTGCGCATTTTAGAATACATTTTGAAGTATATTTAAGAAATATGCATCTGTTTATTATACAACAAAACTTATTGTTGAAGAAGAGTAAAATACTCACATTTTCTTGTTTATATGCATGTGTGGAAAAATTTAATTTTTAAAACTCCACTGTTAATAAAAAATCCAACGAATAAAACTCCAGAATGTATTTTGAAGAAATTCCAACAGTTACAATTTAACATTTTTCAAAAATTCTTTAATCAATAAAAAATCTATTTGAATTTATTATAGGATTCAAATTCTATATATAAGAGTAGGTCACTACACACTGGATGAAAAAAAGAAAGATTTGATTATGAAATGAATAAATTCAGAATAAAAATTGAATTAACGAAACAAAAACGTAATGTTGCCAACTATAATTATTTAAAAATTGCAGATTTAAAACTTTATCCTCATGATTGATTTATTATGGAAAAAGACTGCTGATAACAGTAAAATACATCCAATTACTTTCAGAATAAGTTTCGTTCCGTTAAACTATTGTTATCTATAATAATAATTTAGCAAGGCTACCATTATTTTACACTGTTGATAAGAAAAGTAGTCCGTAGTTTTCGTCTCATTTGAATGTATCAATGTCACATAAATCACACAAATATCCTAATTCGAATTTTATAAAATTTAAATTATTTTCCTCTTAAACTTTAATCAAGATGCGAAATACATCCAAGGTTAATTGAATATCAAAATGCATAGATATTTAAGTTATAAAAATAAAATTGCACATTCCAGTTGATTAGAGATAACGCCACATAGTAATTCATAAGTTTAAAATAAAGCGGATGCCGTCACAATATATCAGATGTGATAAAATTATGTACAATGAATTATTCTTTAAAGGTATTACACTATTTTGATATACAATGTTGAAACATATTTTTCTCTTAATTTTATACTCAAGAATTCAGAATTTATGAAAATATTAATTTAACCGTTAGCCACCGGGATTAATTGAGAAAATAAATTTAAAATTTAGCTTGTTAATAATTTTCCAGATTTTTTATTTAAACAAAAATAATGATTAATAACTAATTGCAGTTAGTTAATATTTGAAATGTAATAATGTTAACAATTGTTAAACACTATTAAATTTCAAATATATCGATGCTATATTACATTCAAATAACTAAAACGTATTAATCAACCAACAGATTGAGGATAAAACAACACCAACTCTATTATGTTCAACACACCATATAAAATATTACTGCTTATTTATTGATGACTGTCGTATAAACTTCTTAAATCAAAAAGCTTCTCATCTCTTACTGTTTTTGAACTCATTACAAATATAAATAGCTTTAACTATTTTAATTCTTGTGTGTGATCAGGTCTTGTAATCATTATTATTGTTGAGGCAATATTTTAAAATTTATAAATAAAAATATAAAAATTTAAATTAATAAAATTAATTAATAATATAGAAGGTCAGTTGACCTTAATTATAATTTGGATAATTATTTTTTGGATAAACATCCGTCATCCAGATCAAATTTAGATCTATATAAAGATCAAAAAATGAATTGAGATAGATGTTAATAAAAAATAAACTAAAAAGTTTTCGACAAATATTTAATAACACTGAATAAGTGTAAAGAATTTCTTAAAAAAAGTAATTTTTTTGAAAAAGATTTTCGATTTTTAAATTTATCGTATCAATTATATATATAAATATATATAGATATATAATCGCGCTGGAAAGTGCGTTCTAAACTTTTCAACTACAGTTATTCGAGTTGTCGCTAAAGACTCTCGAAGTTTAAATATAAAATCGGCCAGGGGCCAAATAAACTCTGTTCTTTTAACATCTTTAGCTTATTAAAAATTGTAATAAATTGTACATACAAAATAAATTTTATAAATAAAACCAGACTTTTCTTCTTGAATAGAATAAAACACAACTAACACTCAACATTATTTATGTGAAAGTTCAATAGTTTACATGTAATTTCTTAGAAAAAATAAAAGTGGTGAAATCTCACCAACATTCGAGTGAAATGAGAAAAGACGATATCGATGCTGCTTATATGCCAGGGGAGAAATTATTAAAACTATGATGTATTGATTATCAAATGTGTTACGTGCCGAAACTAAGATCTAAAATATAATTTAAGATTATGTAAACAGTTTTATCGTTCTTATATGTTGATTTAAAAAGCTACACAATTCACCGAAACTTATTAAACCAGATAAAGTTTAACATATTTTTTTAATAAAGAATCATTTCATCAAAGTTACGGTTCTTTATTCTTATTTTCAGACTGCTCGTATATACAGGCGCCGGTCTGTATGTATGATAATAATTCCTGGGGATTCAGATTCATATTGTTTCGTGAAATAACTTGAAAAAAGGATATCTTTAAAGAAAACATTTTCTAATTAATTTTACATCTACAGTATTATGTTTGAACTAAAAACAGATAATATTTTTTTAATATAATATGTCTACTTGAATATGATAAAAAATATAAAATAGAATCTTAACTAACAAAATTGTAAACATTAAAGTTATTTTTATATAATAAATATATATATATATATTTTTATATAAACTCTTCCTATTTATCTCTACTTCTTCCTATAAATGAAATTCTGCTTAACAGATAATGATTATCTGCTTAATTAAAGATAACTTTTTAATACTTGAGTAATGAATAAAATTTCTACTGTTTTTTTTACAAATACATTTATTTAATTTATCTGTGTATCTTTTGTAAGTCTTTTCAAATAGTAATATTTTTTTTAAAAAATTACAAAAAACAGTAATTAAATGACTATAAAAAGTAAATAAAAAGTATTTTAGATAGTTTTATAAATCTTTTCAGATCGTGCAATACCTTTACAAGTTCCGTATTTCAAATTATTCATTTAATTGTGATGCTTACTTGTTCCAACTTTTTCTTATAAAACGTTTTTTAAGCTAAATATTTTCCCATTACAGAATCTTTCCATGACTTTGAGATTTTAAAACAATTTTAGTAATGGCGAGTTTGATTAAAGATTGCTTAATCAATGATGGATTCAACAATTATTGAGGAAGATGGTCTTATGAAACTATAGCTCGATAGTCTTTATTGGCAATTTCTAACTGACTTTCTTACTACACCAATTACACAGAAGATCAGTTTCTATACAGCTAAAGTGAAGGTTGAATTTTAGAAATCAATAATGGCTAAATACATTTTTCAGAATACTTAAACTCATGAATTTTATTTTTCATGAATTCATTAATTTTATAATTTTACTGATATTAGATATATCACAGGAATAATAATCACACAATCCTAAAAAAACTCCTCAATTTTTTTAGATAGTTTGGTCTTTCAAATGTAGTAATCGCTTCAATTTTACTTTGATCCGTTTTAATACCTTCTGCATTAATTATATGACCCAAAATCTTTGTTTCTTCATTCAGTAAATGACATTTTAGTGGATTTATCCTTAATCCCGTGTCCTCAATCCTGGTCAAAACTTTCTCCAACCTTACTAAGTGTTCATTCAAATCTCTTGAAAATATTAAAAATATTTCTGGGACCATATGATTCATGAGGTTTGCGTAGGTAGCCATATAAGATAATATAAAACGTCATTTCCAATAAAATTTATTCACCCACAATATTTTTAATTTTCATGCGATCTCTGACAATATTTAAACAGAATTTTGTCTGTTTAAAAATCGCATTTCTAAAATAGGAGAGTTAAAATATATGAATGTTTTTGAACCATCTTTAATTATATTTTATTATAAGTTATTTACATTTATTATTTACAAATATTAATTTATTTCACATAGTTGAAATCGAACGATCAAGGATATGTAGATACTGATGATGATTTGGGGATGGATAGTTTGTTGTAGGAGATTTGAATGTATGTACAATATCGAAACCAATATGAATTGTTTTTCACTAATAAAGCACTAAGTTAATACATAATTCTAATTATATCGATTTTTTATTTTTAATTAATATTAATTAAAGATATATTTAGATATAATCCCAACATATATATATATATATATATATATATGTATAAGAGATTAGTCACTACACTAACAAGTGAATAAAGTAATACAAGTCTTTTTATACATGATTGTTAAATTTTTTTATTTTTATTTAGAAAGTAAAATTTTGAGAACACTAATACACTTAACGATGCATCTGATAATCACGATCAGATTTTGATTCATGATTCGTGATACGACTAATAAGTATAATTGATATTTTTTATTTAGTTCACAAAATATGGATTAAATCATTCTGTTTTTCAACATTTAATATATAATATTTTAAACCTTTTAAAACTTTACAACCTAATTAGTTATTATAAAAAAATATTTAAAAATAAAATTAACATGAGAAAAATTTATACTTTCCTTTTCAATAATAATAATAATAATATAATATTCGATAAGAATATTACTGAAAAGTTTTCTTAACACTTTCTGGGCACTTCCTAATAGGAAGTTCCTATTCAAATGACTTCAACTTATTGCTGTTAAAAATTTCCGTATAATTTAAAAAGCATCCCTCGTACTTTTAGAGACTTGCTGGCCATGAGGTTAGAATAAGGGTTTTGCTGCCATTTGATCGAAGCGCGAATAAAGTCATAACCTTTAAATCCTTTGTCAATCGAATGTATTCATCAAACCAAATTTAAATGTTGACGTTGAAAGAGACCATAATTTATATCATTTATTACAATGTCTTATTAATTATTTATAATAATAATGATGTCATATAATATTTTATAGGATTTGTAATAATTTGTTTTTAAATTTAAATATAATAAAGACAATATTATCAATTTATTTGAATAACAAACTTTGTTTACCCATATAAAAATGAATTTGAGTGATGATGAAATATTGTATTGTATTTTTTGTAGTTTAGGTCTTTTACTCCTTGTTTTGGTGTTGATCCGAATAATTTGTTTGAAAATAAAAGATGAAGAAACTCGCAGAATATATTCCAGTCATAATGAGATTAGTGCGTCACAAGAAAATACAAATATGGACGAACCCCCACGATATTCGGAAATCATTTTAAATCCCTCTTGTGTAATCTCAGTACCTGTATCAGAAGAATCAATTGATCAAGAGGACCCTCCATCATATGAAACTACAATGACTCTTCAACTGGCGACATAATTCAAAATACATTAATACTCAGAAACTTTTTTGTATGACATTACTTTAGGAAATGATAAATTGAATGATTTTTTAATTAATAAATATTTATATAAATAAATTTTGTTTTTAAACAAAAACAATCTGCGATTATGATTAATTTCGACTGATATACCGTCATCGTCAGGTGAAACTAAAACTTACATGTTTGCATTTACATTGTATTTACCCAAATGATATTAATGTAATCATTATGTAACATCCAAATAAAAAACTTTAGGGTCAAAATATTTTATTCGTATTGTTTCAAATATCGCCCTCTCTCAGTAATCAAATAATTGTGAACACAACTGTGAGGAATGCTTGATATGTTTATGTCTGAATGTTGTATATTTCATTCCTATAAACAGAAACTAATTCAATGTATTTTAAGTTTAATATTTATCTTTATTTTAAATTTAAAATTTTTGTAAAATTTTGAATGATTTAATTGATTTTATTTTGTAGTTTTAAATTTATAAATCAAATTAATAATTTTTGAAATAATTAATATTCATTTTACTTTTTACCAGTAAAATTTCTAAGTTAAATTTTTATTAATATTTTCATGTCAAATTCTGCATCACTACCAGGCAATCAAACACAAGAGGAACAATCATTGAACAATAGGCCTAGTAGAGACAGACGAAGACCGTTTTATCTAAATGATTACATTATGCATTCAGATTCTTCTGTGGACGAATCTGATGGGAGTGTTGGATATTAGATATTTTGATTATTTCAAGTATTTAATATTTACTTTTTTGATAAATATTTTGTTTAAATATTATCAATTAAACAGTGTTTTGAAAATAAACTTTTCGCGTGTTACATATTCAAAAATTTTAAGGGTGACCTGTCCCTCACATATTGTATTACAAATGAGTCGGATAAACTAACAATCTTCCTCATTTTCTTGGTTCATCAAGCATTTTGGCAACATTAAGTATATTTCGTCGTCACCTTGTTATATTTTTTATCTCTATGAATCCATAACCAACTCCTTCATATGTGTTTGATTGTAAAAAAATGGTTGATGAAGTCGAAGAAGAAACATGAAGACTATGATGAAATCATCAATCAACTGAACTGTAAAATCGTTGATTTAAAACAAGAAATCGAATCGCTCATTTAAATAAAAAAATCGAAACCAAAAAAAACTCGTTTGGATTAATGACGATTTGTTGATCGTTAAATTATTAAAAATTTATAATTAAATTCAAAACTCGGACGGGTTTTATGAATCGGAATGATTCCCTGATCGTCGACATGTGACGGTTTCAATGACACTTGATGGAAATCATTCGAATATTTGTTATTACAAAATGATTCATTAATCGAATTCTCATAATCTTCGAGTTTATAAATTTCAATTCAGATTAATAAATTTTCGTTTAATTGTTTATTTTACAAAAAATTACAACTCGGCAAACCAAAAATCAATCAATAACTAAATCGATACAATTCAAAACTAATGAAACTTTTAACCGGTCAATCAGAATTTCCGATTTTAACATAAATTTTAATTGACTCGATGAGTTATAACACACTAAATTTTCTGAGTTCAACTCAGATTTTAATTTGAAATTTTAATTTATTTTTTTATGTTAAAGTAATTTAAAATTTTTTTTATTTTTATTTAATTATTTAATTTTATTATTCATGTCTACAAACACACACATATATA